>WURS02040042.1:0-26409 GCA_011762765.2 Rhinocypha anisoptera
CTATGGTCATTTCGCACCTCTTCAATACATAGAAAAACCCATCTGGACAAACACAACATCCATGCCCTGGGCGGGATCCGAACCCGTGACCTTTGGGTTAGCCTGCGAGCACGCTATCCACCAGGCAAACCTGGTCGGCTGGTGCCATGGATGCCGCAGTGTTGCTCCGTGGTATATGTCGCTTAAACTTGAGGAACTCGACTTTCCATCGAATGTATAGTCCATTATTGCTATATATTTGAACGCTTAGAAAATGTTTAGTTCTTCCACGCTAAATTATTTATAACATTTATTCCTATTATGACATTTACTACCTATCAAACTATCTCTCTATCGTATTCCATCATCTGTTTTCCTTATTGGCTTATTGGATTAGTAGTTGGCTCCCTAATTCTTCCACTTTAATTTTTCTTAATTGTCCTCTTTTTATATAATATAATATTTGCCCTATCCACTTGCTAAATTCAAGCGCCATTTACTAGGTTTTATTATAAAAACATCCAACGCCGCTTATACACATAATAATCGATATATCTACATCAGTCGACGACTTGGCTCGCGAGTCAAGTGTGGTGTGCTCTTATTTCATATACTTTGCACTCAATCGTCAAAAGGGTTGCCATCCCTGATAGAGGGCACGGAAATTAGGCCTCTGTGTCGAATTAGAAACGAAAGGCGGAGTAGACGAAAACAGCGTCCCTAATTGGAAAATCAGGATGGGATGGACGGTTGATTTTGGGTAGGGGAGTAAGACGGGACTGACCATTACCATCAACGATCTTTAATGAGGCAATTGCAAGCAATGCACGGTAAAGACAGGGAGCATGAGTGAAATTCTGCAGGATGCTCATAAATTTAGGAATATCATTTGGATGACCAAGCCTTGGTCAGTCAACAGGCCAAAGGCTTGAAATTCTTATTAATATGTTACAAGTATGGTGAAAGGCCTAAGGAATGAAAATAGATCACAAGAAAGCGAATGTAGTGTAATTATCGAGAAACAGGAGAAAGTTAAAAATCGAAATAATTCCCCATGTCAAATTAGGGGAATATTATATAGAATATGTAGAACACTTAAGTCATTTGGGTGGTATTGGTGGAAAATGAGAAGCTTAATAGACATATTAGGAGAAGAATGGCATCGGCGGAAGTAGCGATTGCGAGGAGGGAGCAATTAATGCGAGTCACTTAAAAAAGAACTTTCCTGTAAAGGAAAGGTTAGTAAAAGCTGTTTTATGGAGTGTCATTACATGGTGCAGACACATGTATTTGGGAAAAGAGACTAGCATATATTAGAGACCTTCGAGATGTAGTGATGGAGGAGGTTGGGTTGAGTAAAATTGACGAAAAGAAAGGAAATTAAAGAGACACTGGGCAAGTTAGGGGAGAAACAGAGATTGTTAGAAGAGATAGTTGTAGTATTATTATAGAGTGAGCATGCTTAGAGGCATAGATGAGAGGTTATAGTCATGAAGAACCCCACGGATCACAGAAATATTTTATTTTCACGAACACAATATTATACCCTAGGCGGGTCTCGAACCCACGAACTTTGGGTGAGTCAGCAAGCCACCAGACCAAACAAGACAGCCCTTAGGAGAAATCCGAAGAAGACAAGTCAAAGATGAATGGTAGAAATATCAAGAGGAAATGGAATGCTGATCAAGACCACGTTAGAAGGCATAATGTTAGGAAATCGAGGAAGGGAGAGGGAAACGATAAGAATTTTGAATGGCATGTAGGCAGACAGGAAATTAGGAAACCTAAAGAAGATTATTGTTCATTTTAATTTTACTTTATAGAGTTTTCGGTCATTATGAGAATGGTGCCGGTATAAAACTCGAATAATTAATTTCTATTTTCCTTAAAAGTGACCAATTCTTACTGTTAATTCAAATATGTATGCGTGAAATAAATTGAAACACTGAAAACACGATTAAAATAATACCTTTTGATAATAATTTTCATTAATTCCCGCTGAAAAACATGAAAAATACATAATTTCACTTATTTAAAAACTCAGCATCATGGGTCCTTAATATCATATTTCGACGAATGAAAGAAAATCGCTAATTTACTTAATAAAATAATTGTTTCTATCTCTTTGTTAAATAAATTAATTTTAATTTATTCAAACGCCGAATAGATCCAGTATTAATCCAGAATATAGATTGTTTCCTAACTCTCTAGGTGAATAGAAACGTCCCTTATAAATTCATGCATTTAGCTGGAGAAAACGTTACCTTACTTTGCGGTAGTTAATCTGTCAGTTTGTGCATTTAAATGCCATACAGTACAGAAAAAAATCCCAAAATTTCATAGTACAAGAAGATTAAGTATTAAATTAAATTAATTCTCTAATGATATAAGAATCTTAGAAATCGTGTAAGCTTTTCCATATGGTTATCATCGGTTTTGAAAATGATGATTTCAAAATTTGGAGCCATAATGTCGCTTTTCGTGTTTCAGTTGTTCAATTATGATTTTTTTTTCGTTTATACCGCTTATGCACCACCTGCAATACGTAAGTTCTGCGCACTTATATTGAATGACGTTTGTCTGCTGATTTTTAAACTCTGATAAGCAGCAGAAAAAAAAACATTCATTCTTTTAAAAGAAGCATAATCCAATTTCCTATCAATGTTACAAGTTCTTCGGTCGGTTTTGCTACCTAAAGTTTACGCAATGAATGAAACATCTTCAAATTCGCCGGGTGACGCTTCCAGCATTAAAACCACGGTAAATAATAGTGTTTTGCAGTTGAAACAAGTATGAATAGGTAAAACATCTGTGTAAACGGTTCATTATCATTGGAAAAAGTATATTATTCAATTATATTAAGTTGTAATGCTTTTGGAATTAAAACTACGTCTTGAACAACAATTACATTAATTGATATTAGTATGTATTACACACCTCAGAAAAACTAGAGTGCTAAGTGCACTCGCAACATTTTTGAATAAATTGTTTTATGTATCACATTAAGAATATTTTTCCATTTCTACATTTTAGATTGAATTCGCGGTTCAAATGCACTGCCAAAACTGTGTTAAGAGTGTTAAAACAAGATTGTCTGGAATTCAAGAGATTTCAAAGGTTGAAGTATCCCTAGAAAATGAGTCTGTTATTGTTGAAACGACGTTGAAGTCTGGAGATATTCAAAGACTCATTGAAGATACTGGAAAGAAGGCGGTTCTTAAAGGAATTGGATGCATTACGAACGGTAAGGGGAAGAAAATTATTGTTTCTTGAACTTTGTTTTGGAATATTTTGATACATACTATTGAAATTTCAGGCGGTCACCTAGGTGCTGCTGTCGCTGTAGTTGGTAGCGCAGATCCAAAAAATATAGGTTTCGGCTGGAGTGACAGTACTGTTTGCGGAGTTATACGTTTCATTCAGGCTAACGAGAGGGAATGCATCATAGAAGGCGTTCTTGATGGCCTGAGTCCCGGACCACATGGAGTTCACATCCACGAATGTGGTGATATTTCTCAAGGATGCAACAGGTTTGAGCTTCAACACTTATCAGCTTTCATATCACTTCCTCATTTTCATTATTATTTTACAAAATATTTCTTCTCTTTTGAGTTATCTATCAATGCTGGGCGGTAACCGTATATGCTACTATTAATTTCAAACATCTTATTAAATATCTGTACTAACCACATCCTAAAAACCATATCATCACAATGCCGTACTTAGCCGTAGTATTGTTACTATGCTCTTTACTGTGTTTAAGGTTGAAGCAATTAAACCAGTAAAAATAAGGGCAATTATTGTAATTCTCCTGCATGTTAATTGAATCATAGACATCCTTCAATTTATATTGCCATTCTTAGTTCTGCAAATGGTGTATTCTGGTGATCAGTATCCATTTCATGTTGATCCACTGTATCATGCCAATTCTCCAAAAACATATCACATTTCAGAATCGTTTGGAATCTTATTTGGCCCTAACAGGCATGGTGAAAGCTGAAATTCAACAGACCACTCAGTTTTAGCAAAATAAAATTTCTGTGTGGACTCAAATTAAAATCATTTGCTCTGGTATAGAAAATTCATCATGTACCCAATGTGATATGCTTTGTACAGCATCTGCAATGAAGGGAAATCCTTCCTTTCAAAGTATTGCTCACCTCTGCAAATTCACATCACCGTGAATTTTTCATGAAGAAAATACCACTGTTTGGAATGCCAGAAGAACTTAATGAACCTTTCCTAATTTACACAAGTACTTGCATTTTATATTCATAGACTTCAATGAGTGAATGAAAGTATTCATAAGAGATTAGTTACAGGATGGAAAGAGGTGTAATAGTAGTAGTACTATTTGAATTGTAGATGCATCAACATCAAGATCATTAGTGCCAGAACCGAAATAAGCCATTATAATTGCAGTGTATGTATATACGTGTATTTAACACTGAATTGACAAAAAAATTGCATGACTATATGTCAAGGTAACAAACAACCCGATAGTAAGTAACATCAAGTGGACAGAAAAAATATTAAAATTAAAAAAGAATTTATAAGGAGTCCTCTAAAAATTCATTAATTTCATAGTAACATTTGCTTGTTAGTAGTGATTTTACCTTTATTTTGAAACTGCTAGGAGGTGCTGTCCTTAACATTACATGGAATTTTGTTAAAGAGAGTGGAGGCAAGAGTATTGGGACCTTTTAGACAAAGAGAACTGGAATATTGCTTGGGTGTACATAGTTTTGGGAATGGTTGGCATAATTATGGTAAGTGGCATTGGTGGGAAATTAATCAAGGTTAGCTTTGACAAACAAACATGAGTTAAAATATAAATAGAAGTAAGTGTTAGTGTGCTATCCTTGGCAAATGAGGTTTCCCTGGGGTGAGAATGGGGACTTCATACATAACCTTTATTGCTCACTTCTGAGCTAAAAAGGCTCTTTTTCCAGCAGGAGAGTTACTCTAAAACATAATGCCATGTGATTTATGAGAATATATCTTTGCATAATACACCATTTTTAGGGTATCAATAGACACTAATGGTGCCAACGTCTTCTATAATTTGAACTCTTTACTGTAGTAAGTACATGTAATACCTGGAGCATTTAGATGTTGTCAAATACATCATTCAGATAAAGGACCACATAAGAATCCAGTGAAGGTGTACAAATCAAGGGAGCAGATATCTACAGTGACAGTTATTCAGTGCTTTTGAAATGGCAACTAATATTTAAGAATTAAATAACAATGAAGAAACAATGGGACTTATGTAAATTGAAGGAAACTGATCAAGAATGAAGGTTCAACACTTCTTAGAGGAAGAAACAGAAAACCATAGCATAAATCAATGAAAGACGGCAATACCTAAAAAGAAGAATACTGACAGTGATGGTAGAAATTATATTTCAGGGAAAATGGCTACAAGCAAAACCATGGATACCAAATGAAATACAGGACTTGCTAAAAAAAGGAAGAAAACAAAGAATTGAGAGAACACTTACAAAGGAATGAAATTAACCCCAAGCTAAGGAAAGCTTGAGAAGAATGGATGAAGAATTCCGTGGAAGAAGTACAACTTAGCCATCATGAGGATAAAGTTGAAGTAGCAAATCAGGACTGTGAAAAGCCACTTTGGTGAATGAAGAGCGAACATAATTGTTATCTGAGATACCATAGGAGAAGTTCGTATTCAGGATGAAGATAAACTGAATCAATGGATTGAATATATTACAGAGAAACATTTAAAGGGTCAAGAAATGCTTGACAGAACAATGGAAGAGAAAGGTGGATGAGAAAGGAGGAAAAAGTTGATAAAGGCTTGAACGTTAACTCCTAAAAGAAGCAGCTATGTTAAAGTGACCTGATGACTTCTTTGATTGGCAATCCACTATGGATGGGTGTTTGGTATACCATTATCACTCTCAGATTAAGGAAAAGATTAAAAAGGTGAAAATTGCTTCGTCGCCACTGGCAAAGATGCAGATCAGGCAGAGAAGTATTACTGATAGAGTATGTCAGGCAGAGAGTATGTTCTGAGATTGCTGGAGGGAAACAATTAATTATTCTCCAAACTCTCTTAGCTTGATTGTTCAGGGAGAGAATTTGTAATTATGGCGTATTTTATTTTATTGCCTATAGTAATTTTATTTTTTCTTGTTTGATTCATTTTGTTTCTTCGGGGTATGAAAAATAGAATACTTGCAATCCCCTGCAACTCCTCTGTGAGTTTTATAACTATACTTCTAATTTAAAAAATAATTCAGCTAATTTTAGATTTCTCAGGAGTTACACATTAGTTCTCTCTTCAACATATTTTCTGTTGATTTAACTAAAAATATAATTCCATTTCCTTCTTTCCAAGTCTCCTGAAGGACATCTCAACACTGCCAGAAAAAATCTCTTAAATTTACATTCAGGCACAGTATTAATGTCATCATCAAATGAAGTATTTGAAGCACAGCACAGTGAAGCATTTACAGTTCTGAACAATCCAAGTGACATTGATGACGTGGGAATCCAAGAGTGATAGACCATGAAGAATGTTGTCAGTAATATTTGAGAAGTTTTTGTTTATTCTTGTCGGAGTAGTAATTAGCTTGGGATTGAGTTTTGTGAAAATGAACAAAGAACTCAGATTAGAAACACCTAGCCTCGCCTTAGCATAAACCCCTCTTCAAATCTCCACTCTTCCTGTCACCTATCATTCTACCTTTATTACATATTCTCTCCCTTCATTAGTCTTCCATGCCTTAATTGGTCTGTTTTAAGAGTTTCCCTCTTATTGTCTGTATACTCTCATCACCCTCTTTCAATGACTCTTTGGGCTACTCCATCCTCATCACTTCACAGAAATTGAGTGAATTGCTAAGAATAAAAAAATGTAATTGAAGGAATCATATCCATTTTGATATGATATCTGATACTTCCATGAAGTCACACCTGAAACTAAATTAGTGAGGGAATCATAAGTTGGAGCAGAGGAATATTAAAGGGAAGTATAGTTATAGAGGTTTATGTAAAAATTTTATTTAGTAGTAAGGTGGAAGGAATCTCTAATAAATCACCAATATATCAGTAAGCTGAAGTCTAGATATGTATTCATGTCAGCGCTATTTATAATTTTCCAATTAGTTTTAGTATTAACTGTCAAAAAGGTGCATCATTATTATTGTCAGTCATCATTGGTAATTCAATCCAGAGATTTTTTTTGGTGCAACCAAGGCTGCATTTTCTAGGGATATACATATAGTAATTTGGTGATTTCCCCATCGTAGCACTGAGGCCAATTCCATGAGCTTCATTCTTGCCCTCTGCTGTGACAGTTGATCGCCTGACCGATCTTTTTGACCTGGCCATCAATGCCTGGTGGTGAAACTGCTGCCTTCTACCAGAGGTTGTGTGTATCAAAGTTGTAGGTGCCGGTCTCGAAATGTGGTGCAAATTCAAACCAAGAAAATTTTTGTCATCTCTGATGTTCAAACCTGTGACCCTCAGTTATGTAGTCCAGTATGCTACCCCTAGACTACCTCTACACTTGCTACTGTCAGTATTATATGATAAAATGTTACTCTATTTTAATTTTAATAAATTAAAGGACAAATTGGACTGTAATGTCCTATTGGCTGAAAATAATAGGCCCATATAAAGTTTAAAATTAATGATAAGAGAATAAATTCATAAGATAACTCTTAAGTATGAGAACATATATATCATGGACAATCACTGTCTCATGGAGTGTTTCGTCTAGGCACAACCTTAGGTGAAAAAAAGCTTCATGGCATTGTGTCAATCATATTTTCCCCTGGACTAGAACTATGACTGATCTCGGAACTGAATTACTTTAAATTACTAGGATTTGTTCTTTTTATTTTCCATTAACGTCACAAATTCATAGCTGACCGAGTTAGCCTGGTGGGTAGCAAGCTCACTGGCTAACCCAAAGGTCGCGAGTTCGAATCCTGCCCAGGGGCATGGGTGTTGTTTTTCTCCTGATGGGTTTTTTTCTATGACTTGAAGAGGTGCAAAATGACCTTAGTCATCGAAGCACCCTATAAACAAAAATACTACTACTACTTCACAAATTGATAAATATTTATATTATTTTTTTGTATCATTTAGATAATCCAGGTTTTTTAAAGTCTAAATATTTATCTTTCAGCATTGGTAGCCATTATAATCCAATGAATACAAGGCATGGTGGCCCTGATAATGAGGACAGTAAACGAGTAAGTTACTATCTCCTCTATAGCATCAGAGAATACATAAGTATGTACGAGAACTATGTATGTACATAGTCTCGTATGTATGTACATAAGCACATTGCATTGCAATGTTTGCTGAATGGTAGAATAAATCAATATTTTTATGATAGAATGATTGGCCATTTTTGTTACATGGTCTGTTTTTATGCTCTCTACTTGATCGTTATGAAATATATATATTTATTTGGAGGTAATAGGATCTTAATTTCAGTCATAATGATTGGAAAGTAGTCCTCAAATGTTATTTTTTTGTTGCACTGATTTTATTTGATCAAGACTCTTGACTAGCAATGGAAGTTCAAAGAGTGAACTCAACTATTCTTTACTGTGTAGCCATCAGCCCTTTTATGTTACCCACACTTCCTGTTAATCAATGCAAGTTTGCTTTTTTTCTTTTATTTATAATTATTATCACATACGATTGTTTTTCATTTGACAGATTAATTTAGTTTGATTCCTCTTTCTTCTATAATCTGCAGGCTCCTTGGAGCATATGGTTATTAATAATAAATAAATAAAATTATATCAGTGTCTCTGACATTAAAGATGGGACTGTCAGCTAGGTGGATGGTATGGGTCACCACACGCAATGCTACCCTTAAGTTCCTAAAATTTGATTCATGCATGTAAAACCAATCTACTGTCAAATGGATCTAGGTGGAGTTTTGTCCAGTTATTTTGAGTTAGAATGTGAAGTGGTTTCATAGTAAGTGGATGTGTTCACTGTTGTTGAATAGATTTTCATCATTATGTCTCTGTGTTTGTGATATTGTAATGGCTGATGTAAAGGAACAACATATATGTAACAAGTTCTGTGTTAAACTCATTAAGTCTACCATAGAAACATGCAAAATATAAAAGAAAGAATTTGGGAATGACTTTAGACTTCACTCATAGTTATTGGCTGAACCTCCATTATTGATGAGAAACATTCCTGACAACCATCAACCGGCATTACACCAGAATGTCATTTCTATTCAGAATGCAACTGTGGATGATTGTAGGCAAACTACCAGACAACAACATTGTGAGATTATCATATGGAATATGCCAGTAATTTTATCGGTAAAATTGAACATACGATGGATAGCTGCCAAGTTTGTGCCACACTATCCAAGTGACAACCTGAAATGAGGTTTGGCATATGGGGAAATTCCAGACATAATTCCATTCTTCATAACTCCATTCACAGGCATAATTGTATTCTCAAGTTCAACTAGTTCCTTTTTTCTCATGTTTCAGCTCTACTTTTCAGAATATTAAAAGAAAGCCCTTTAATTGGATGAATTTAATTTCAGCATGTTGGTGATCTTGGAAATATTGTTGCTGATGAAAATGGGTGTGCAACTTTTAAGAGGGTGGATGAACTAATAAAGGTAAGGGAATTACAACCCATATTATTTAACAACCCATATTTTTCATAAATTTTAATGCAGTAAAACCCCTCTTAACTGTCCCTCGATCAACCAATCTCCACTTTAACGGGTTATCCCAGAGCCCCTGTAACTTCTAGCCTGTTGTTTTATTGTTGTGTACTGGCCATTTGTTTCATTGTTGTTGATGTGGAGTAGAATTTTTGGTGGTTGATTGTTGGAAAGTTTTTGTTTGGTGTCTGTGTAAGGGGAAGAGCGGGGATTGTTGTGTAGGAATAGTGGGGACTGTTGAGTGCAAAGTGGTGGGATTGTGAAGTGAGAAATGACAGATTAAGGACGTACATTGGGAAGTGTGCGGTGGTTTTTTTGTTTATTCCAGAGAATGAAAATGGTAAAAATAATTCTGATGTTACACCCCTTTACATTATGTATCCAGCAAAACTGAATGTATTTTATTGAGAGAGCATATCACTGCATTACGGCATCATCAGGTGATAGGTGAAGCTCGGCATACCGATAAAAACCTGTGGAAAAGTACTATCGTACGTTTTCTTTTTTTTACTTTTCTTTCCTATTTTACTTTTTATATTTTTTACTTTTCCACAAACTTTTACCCTTGTTTTAATATGGGTGCCATGAAAATAATTAGGTGTTACATACAAATACGATTTTATTTCAAATATACATTGATGTTTCGACAAAAATCAACATTTTATTAACACTTTGTGTTCATAATTTTTCTCTTTTACATAGGGACTGAATAGTTTCATTGTTAGAAAGTGAGCGCTAATCGTAGGAAATAATTGGCCATTTTTAGGTGAATAATTATGATTTTTATGATAAATATAATATAAAGTAAGTTAAATATTGATTAATAAGTTATATATTATGCCTACAATTACAGTAGACTTAAATATAGTATTGCTGCCTGGGGGTACTCACACCATTCACTGAGGGTTTTTAGATTTAAAAAATGGACTGTGTAACTTTAATAGGTGTGGGTAAACCCCATAGCTGCCAGCACCTATTTAAGGATCTTAATCTATTAACCTAACCCTCCATTCATATTTATTGCTCCATTTTCTGTGTGAAGAGGCATCATTATACCCTAAGTTTTAAGGCAAGCATCGATGCTCATAGCCATGAAACCAGACAAAAAAAAAGAATTCAGACTGATCACCCACTACACCAAAATGTATTCTAAAAGTCTGGTGTATGCTGGCATGTTTTTCTTTAATTCATTACCTATTGAAACAAGAAATTAAGTCTCTCTTATGATCTTGAAACTCATGTATTAAACTATTTGATTGTCAATTTGTTTTATTCGATCTCAAAATTCCTTGGTAATTAATGTTAATATACTTTATATCTGCAATCTGACTTGCCCTACTTGTACTCTAGTCCTGGGATGAATAAAATTTATTATTATTCATCTGCAGTCACATTTCATTGCATCAGCAAAGGTACAGATTTGGTTTTCCAGATAGACTGCCTAGAAGTTAGATGAGATGGAATTTTCAACTCTGGCTCAAGTTATGAGATAGCTCTTGCATGCATTTTTAACCCTGAAGCATCCAATTTTGGAGTTTCTTACTCTGAGAAAACTTTGAAAGACCGCAGAATAAACACTTCCATCTTTGCTGTCTTTCCATGGTCGTAATGACAATCAGTAGGCTCTGTAAGCTTAGAATGCAGGCAAATATCACATGGAATCACTTGATCCATTTGCTAGGAGTGCATTTACGAGCATCCTCACCTGACACCATTTTGTCAGAAGTTTTGATAGTTGTAAGACAAGTCTTTTTGAAGAGGTGTCACTCTTTCTTCTTTGCTGTTACTGTGATTATGAGAAACTACTTAAGTATTCAGAATTATTTTATATGGGTACTGTTGATGCCATCTAGTATTTAATATCCAAGGATGACATACCTAGTCTTAAACTACATAAAAATTACTTCACAGACCTGGGACCTTATTGGAAGATCTGTGGCTGTGACTGAGAGAGAAGATGATCTTGGCAAGGGAGATGATAAAAGATCTGGGATAGATGGAAATTCTGGCCGAAGGTATGATCTTATCGCCCACAGTTATATGCATAATTCATTATAATAATCCATATTTGGTAACTAATAAAAATAGTTTTCAGCTAATAAGTAAAAATTAATTTCTTCTGGGAGAAAAGTTTAGTTTAAGTCATAAATTGAGTTGTACATATATGTGTTGCATGAAATGTCTCTCTTAATTAATGGAAGTAATAGAAGACTGTGTTCGAACTCCAGTTAGGTACCTAATTCACTCTTAATAGGGAGGATGCCATCTTGAGGGGTGTCCAAACTCATTAGGGAGCAAATGTAGACATTTTTCCAGCTGCTGTATTTAGGATAGATAAAGTGTATCCTAAAAGGGACGCCATATTGATATTCCCATAATTCTCAGTGCTGTGAGAATTGCATGGGCTACTCTTCTCAAATGGTGATTGAACAAAAACGTTTGTAAATGCTTAATAAGTGTTTTATCAGTCTCTTGCTGCCTTTCAATTACTACTTTAAATATTTTCATATATTATAACTTATATACAGGATAATATACACTGTTTTTGGCTCTACCTTGTGGAAAGTCATATTTAAAGGTTGAAAAAAAAAATTGCCTTTTCCACATAAAAACTTTTTTATTGTACGACCAGTTTCGTTTACTAACATCATCAGGTCAACAATGTTACTTAGTTAACAAAACTGGTCATACAATAAAAGTTTTTTTGTGGAAAAGGCAATGGTTTTTTCAACCTTTATGTATAGGACTTTATAGATCTCTTTAAGAGGTGAAGTATTCTCAATTGGCTAATTCGAAATTTGTCAGACTCACTAATATTCTGATTATTTCAGCGGTAGCTGCTATTAGATTTGGAAGGATTATAAATTTATGGCATTGAGTTGAACGTACGTTTATCACAGTTAGTTTCATCCATACAATTACTTAACAAGTCAAAATTGAAGATAATTTCATGCTTGAAGTATGTTTAATACTTAAAGAAAGTATGTTGGCGAAATATATAATGAAGTCAAGTTTTAAAATTTGTTAATAAAATAAAATGAGGCAGACATATGGATGACACCGCTTGGAAGCAGTTAAATATTTGTCATAATTTCTCAATAATATAAGTTTCCCTTTTTAATCACAACCCAATGAAAAGATTAAATATAAGGAAGGACTTTTGCCTTATTAAAGACTTAAAAATTATTATTATAAATTTTCAAGTACTCAAAGTGCTAATATCTCAGCAAAATAACCCTTATCAGGCATAAAACCATATTCCACTTATCTTTGTCCCTAAAAGTACACATTCCTCAATCAATAATAGGCAAAAACTCCCTTCCCTAGATTAATTGCTATAAAATTCGTGCAATCAAAGTTGGAATCAAAATCACTGCCATTTCTATATTGCTTTCTTTATAATGTTTTTTTCCAGGGGATTCTCAGATACATGTGTGAAAAGGGTATTGGAAATGTGTATTATCATTCAGTGAGAGAGAAGGGTGAGGGAAAAGGCAGAGAGGTTAAATTGATTAAGGGGGAAGGGGTTAAATGGAGGGATTCTTCTCTTTGTTGTTTGAAAATTGCACCATTTTGGTTTGTCCTCTTCCTGCTTGGGAATATTTGTAACCCCTTTCACGCTAAGTGTACACTTTTCCTGCTGTTGGTGTCAAGTAATTGGGGGGAATAACTATTGTTGTTATCTTCAAGTTTTATCTGGAAATTATGTTGATTCTCCTGAACATTCTAACATGAAAAATTTCCACCAGGTATACCAGTTTTTCATTTATATAGATTATTTCCATGGTATCACATTCCTCTAGTCACTCATTACAGCTGAATGCTGAACACCTTGACCTACCTACATCCACACCACCATTTCACTTGGTGTAAAATTACTTTATAATTTTTCAAGATTTCCAATATTTTCACCTTTTGTTTAAATCAGCTCCCCTCTAAAGAAAGCCACTACGTGTAACAGTTAACCGAGTTTTGCACACCACTTTTGTAGTCCCTAAAATACTCCAACAATCTCTCACACAACATTAATCCTAAACTTATATAGTGGGTTATACAAGAGCCATATCATCAGGTATTACAGTAATTATGAAACCATTATTTGTACTAATTTTTATTGTTTCAGAACTTGTTTCTTTTATACACTCAACTTAAATTTGTTTCAAAATTGCAGTTTATTATTTTGTTTGGATGGAATTTAAAATCACTTTCTATTAGTAATGGAAAACTGCTCATTTACTTTGAAGAATGTAAAGGATTAAAGACCAAATTCTCTTATTATCTAATATCTATTGTATTTCAGCATTGCCTGTGGGATCATTGCTCGATCTGCTGGATTATTTGAAAACCCTAAACGTATTTGTGCATGTGATGGAATCACAATATGGGAAGAAGCATCTGGTATGAAAAAAAAGAATGGTCAGAATGCCGCTGAGAAAGAAGAACCCATCTCAAATCAAAAGTCAAAATATTGATTTATGGAGCTAGCAAGTTCGTGGAAGTTTCTGTGATTTTGATATTATAACTACATTAATAAGTAGAATTGTAAAAATATTGGCCAACCTGTAAAGGTTAATGTGATATTTTCATAATAAAGTTCCCAAATGGTAATTGTTCCACTTTTGTTATTAAAGAATTAATGTTTACACAAAAATTAATATACACAAACACGTAAAAGTCCCCAGTATAAGAAAATACTGGTCCCGTAGACACCGCTGCCTCAAATTACAGAGAAAGAAACGCAAGAGGTTACTTCCCAGCTGCTGAAGCCAAAGGATTTCGTAGAACAAGAATGACGGAGTCACCTCTTAAAAACATTTTTGATATAAATCTGTCCTTGTTGACTGGCTTAGCCTGTAAAAAAAATTACAAGGGTAGTTACTAGCAACGTAAACGAATCAATTGTGTTACATCAATAGGTAGTAGAATGGTCGATAAACTAGCTACTCTCACTTATACTTCACCTTCTTTTTTCCTTTCCCTGTCCTTGGCAGTTCCGTCCACATTTCCTTAACATTCTCTAAAACCATATTGCAATGCCTATCAAATGCCTTGACTCGTCCCAAAAGCTTCTTATTGTTTCTGCAGTTGATTAGAACCTGAAATATTTTATCTTTTGAATATGACTTATATGAACGGCGGAAGCATCAGTGCAGGCCATGCAAATTGGCCCTCTTTGTCATACCTGCGTATTATTTTTCACGGATTGGGTGAGAACTGAAAGTGGACCAGTATTAAACTCCTCTTCTTCTCGTTTTGCTAATTCTTCTGGTGTCATTTCTGACTTAGGTTTTGCAAGGAGAGTCCTAAAAGAAAATACAAATGAGTGAAATTAATGTGAATCACAATGCGGCGATAAGTTTTATAGGCATACAATAATACTTACGTCATTTTAAAAGTTTTATATTAGGAAAATATTCAAAAGACAATCTAACAAACTTCAAGAATTAACCTCGAGGTAAGAAACCGGGTGATTTGTATACAACCCTTAGTTGATAAATTGAAAAGATGATGGAGCCACATTCGCTCATGGAAAAGTCGTAAAATAATTGTTATTTAACTCTACAAAAATAGCATGCATTTTAAATCTAAATGCAATATATTTTTATGGAAAAAAACTCTGAAGAACATTAGGTTTTATAATTAATAATTCAGAGCAAATATAGAGATTTGCCGCCCTCCCCCAGTCACGTGGTCTATCTTTCTCGGCATTCGTTATTTCAAATTTATTAGCCTTTCAATAGTTTTAAAATTGTGATAATGTTAGTGTGTTGTTCCTTATGGAAAAATGTAATAGACTTTGGTTTATTACGTAGAAGAAAATGATGGGGATTTCGCTGTCCGGAAGTTCATATCGTGTCATAGGTGTCATGTCAGCAGCTCGGAGTTTGTTAATAGTTTAAGGAAATAAAATCCGATGAATTTACGTGATACCAAATAAATATACGGATTGGGATGGAATGTAAACCTCGAGAAGAAAAACAAAGCAGCACGACCATGGCAAAATATTACTGGATCCCATAAATTATAGCATTTATTTAAATTATCGAAAGTACGGGTGCTATAATGTTCTGCGTGTTCTTCGCAGCTTTATCCCAGCTGAATTCCGCCATTCGCACGGAAGTGATACTTTGGTAATTAAAGCGTCTAATCAAATATTGCCAGAAACTGTAATCAGGCCGGCTCGAACCTATTTTTTCCACCACTAGTGAAGGTATCGAATTATTACGCAATCGTGACTTGATGGAAATAACTACATACACAGCCTTAAGATAAAAATTTACCACATAAACATCGTCAAATTTTGGATTATTTTGAACCTTCTCATTAGTGTAAATTTCATTGATAAATACGTATTTAATATATTCCTCGCGCTAGTACAGTCACATGCTCAATGACATTCACTCTAGACTCGTCCCGACGCGTTCATGACAGTCAATTATTAACCGTGGAAAGGTTGTTACCGGCTAGCTATAGGCGCTAATGTGAAGAAGCTGTTATGTTGATCATCTGGTGAAACGTAAGAAAGTAGTTTAATTCGGTATTGGTATTTTTTACGTAAACTACCCCATTGTATGCATATGAATAGGTTGTGTGTTAATGCCACAATATATGATAATGATAGTTCAGTATTCGAAGTGATTTAGAATACATTGTTAGAGATTTGAGGAGCAAGTTCATTTTGTTTTCGCAAATGAGTGCAGAAGAACGTTATTTTGAAATGTAGTTTACGGATCAGCTGCTGAAGACTGCCCTTAGAAATTTTAGAGATTCACGGTACCAAGAACTATTTACGACCGTCTTTTATTCTTATAAAAGTTTAATTGCAAATTTGTTAAGCGAGGAAAGAAATGCAGCATGAACATGTATAATAAACAATAGATTGCATTTAGAACGCATATAACTCTACCAACGAGATGAGATACAGGAAGGATGTGGTCACCGGTCACTTAAAATAAAAGTGCGAAATCCCGATTTTACACTTAGTGTCGTATTGATTACGAGTTTCTACAATAATGGGTTGGCCTTTTGCTTTGTCGTGACGTAGACCTTTCCAAATTCAGTGCAATGATTTTTAGACACATGTAATCTTACGCATCTGGTAAAATTTCATATCGGTCATGTGACTATCTCATAAATGTTCATAATTATGGGGTATACTTAAAATCTTTAATACAAAGTCCTACATTAGATACATAAAAGTTCATTTGCATGCCATGTAAACAAGGTTCGCATGAAATTGAGCATTTCATATTGGTCTTTTTTGAGTAATTTAATAACATATAGGTGCTCTTATAATACTATACACAAAATATTTCATTCGAGTAAGTTATGAACTTATTTTCTGGTATAATATGTTTTCATTAAATACGCTAATGATTATAAGACTCCTTCATTAATGAACAAATGCTTTTATATACATGCACGATAAAAATACAGATTGACTAGAACCAGAGGCAATAAGGGTAACTAATATCCTTCTGAATCTACCTAGAATGTAGGAAGGTTTTAACCAAGAGGTTTCTCGTTGTTTGGCTCCACATAAAAGTGTAGGTTGAAGCATAAGATACGTTGAAAGTTTAATAATCTATGATTTATAATAACATAATTCGTGTCACGAAGTTATTAGAAAATTAAAGGGAAGTTTGAGGTTAGCTGAAGTCGTATTGTAATGCGTTTCAAAATGGGGTAAGTTGTAGCACATCTAATTTGTGTCAAATGTCAAAGTAGCTTTGAATTGGAATTGTTAAATGTCACATGCATTGTGCTTATGCTAACAAGCAATACCTCACTGGTGAGATCCAGAAATCCAAGAATTGAGAAAGCAATTGACACAATTGTTCAGTCAAACAAAGCACTAGGCAGGAGAGAAATTCTACTAATAAGCAATAAATGCTTCAAAGTGAGCCTTCTTAAGAATGGACGACAAGTAATAGTGGTGGAGGTGCATGGTGAAATAGTGTATAGAGTGAAGTAATAATGAAGAGTATTTACAATATCTGGTTGAAGAAAAACGGAAACAAAAGATAAGAATATCATACAGCAAAATAAAAAGGCTTGGTATGGTACAGTGGAAAGGAAAATGGAGGTGGATTGTTTTCCTTATCCAAGTTCTCTCCCACACATCTAGTAATTAGCTCACCTCTTCTTGGATTTCCAGAAAAAGCACTCCATCTCCTCTATGCATATTTTAGTTATTAGCTAAATTCTATGACATTTTCCCTTTCAATGATTGTTGTACGTTTTACTAAATGCATAACAGACATGGATCTGCTAAAATAATGTCTAACTCTGAAAATGTCAGTAGTGTATCTGTAATAGAATTTTAGTTGGAATTCAAGTCCAATGTACCATTTTACGGACCTTGCAATGCACTTACCAATCATCATTTTGTGTTATTGAAGGAAGCAGCCATTTCTGCAAACTATCTTTATTCTGGTCAGTTGTTTGGTGAATGGATGAGATTAATAAGGTAGCTTTGCTCTTCTTTGGAACATATGAGATAGCTGCTTAGGCAAATTCAAGCATACTAGAACCGACATTTTTGGGGATCTATGTTGATTTCCCTGTACTTAATTAAGTCATTTCCCCATTTTTTTCAAAATACACAGAGTAATTATATAGAAGAAAACTTGTTTTTGACAGATGCATTAGCTTTTTGTATAATTTTAAAAACATTAGGCATTACCATAGATAACCAATACAAATATTTGTTTGTAAAAGGTATAAAAAGTTATACCTGCCAGTTGCTAATCACTTCAATGCTTCGATTTTTATCTTGTATATGTTTTACATTAGCTCTTCTTCCAACAGGATTTATATTAAACTAAGTCAAGCCTCAAGATGAGTCCTAATAATTTATCCCTTATTGTAACCTTTTCTTGCCAGATCTGTGAAGTACTTTTAAAGTAATTATTTAATCCATTTAAGTTTTGACATTCTTCTGTGGAAACAAACTTTAATTGCTTCCAATATTCTATTCTCTAAGGCTGTTATAATCCCTGTGTCTCTTATATGTTCAAGCATGCACCAAGTGATTGTCTATATAAAGATTTTCCTTATTCTAGGATATTATTATTTCGATTAAGTAGTTCCTTCTGGAAGAATGCCAACTCTAGCTGGGCTATTCTGGTTATCATTCGCATCTTATCTACATAGCTTGCTGTCTAATTACCTAAATTCTTCCACTTGGTTCATTCTCTCTGTACCTAGTTTTATTTGATCATATTTCTGTACTTCAAAATCAGGCTATTACTTTGGAGTTTTATTGTTGGTTATCCTCAGGATAGATTTTGTAATTTTGTTTTCCATTTCTCTTCCAGTGGCCCACTGTCATTTGCAAACTGCAGCATGCTTATTCCTTCATCCTGAATCCTTAAAACTCCTTTTATCTTCTCTTTGATCATTTTAATTGCCTACTCATTTTAAACATTGATTATCAATGGTAATTTTTTTCCCTGTTACTCCTTTTTTTAATCTTGCTTTTACCACATATTTACACCCATTGATATTTCTCTTTTTGTTTAGATATTGCCTAATAATTTAAAGAGCACAGTCTGTGTCTGCTCTCCATCATATTGTTATATGGTTAACAGAGTATTTAATTAATTTTTGGTGTAAATAACTAAGTCATTTAATATATGCACTATCAAATTCAATCTAGATTATGGCTACTTCTTTCTCCTTGTCATCAATCTCTTCTTCTCAATTGTTCTAACATACTTTTCTCATTCATACCATTCTTTTCCCTCATCAGATTCTCCAAGTATACTTTCTGTCTTTTCAACTTATCTTAGTGTCAAACTTCGGATTTATTTGAATTGTTGAATACATTTTCAGCTTTTGTCTTTTAACAAATAGAACCTTTAAGGATGTGAAGCTACATCGCTTTCAGTCAAGACTGGAAGTTCCCCGTCTAAACATATAATTGTGAATATGGCAAATGTGTAATGTAAATACACGTTCCATGCCTCAAATGTGTGTTTGTCTTATTTCTCCCACATCAAATGAGTGACTTAAATACAGTAGAAAATGATAAGTATAAATACTGTTGCAGTAAATCTGTTTAAAAAATGTGAATATGATCAAATTAAAGGGAATGCATTGGTATCCATTTTCATTTTATACTATACCCACAATTACTGCTAGGATCAGGGCATGTTTAGTGGATGTTTATCTACTAGGGCTGTTTGAATATTAGTTAACAAAATGTTTTGTTTATTGTGAGTTTTTCTTTGCTTGTGAGTTTAGCATATTATTCACAGTAACAAAATTATATCTATGGACAAATATGCATGAAGGAATTGAGTCACAGCTTTATGCATTTGGTGCCAGTCTTTTTTCATTTAAAAAAAATGTAAAGGGTCCTCCTGCACTAATTTAAGGTTAATTCTTGTAATAGTTGGAGTAATTATTAAGTTCCTTAGGCATTTAGAGTTTGTGACTTGTTAACAAACAAATCTCTCATTGTGTGAGGTAAATTTAGTTCCCTGAAATCACCATTTTGAGAGAATACATATTTATTTTCGATGAAATAGGGACTGAATACATGAAGGAATTGAGGATGCACATGCATATGTACCAACCCCATAAGTAATGAACCCCCATGAACAATCTGCTGGAATTAAGTTATTCTGTTATGGCTTCAATGATACCCATATAGTTTTTGTTATATTTTTAAAGGTATTGTTGCATAAATGATTTATGTGAAATAATATTTACTAAGAATTTTTATTAATTTTTTTCTTAGTAAAGTTACTTTATATTGTTTTTACATATTTCACAAAATATTCCATTATCATTTTTAGTTCACTTGATTATATTAGAAAATTGCACCTTTATAGTTACTGAAATGCACCAACTGCTTTCAGTGCTCATTTGATTAGTTAGTTTATTATATAAGCCATCTAGGTTAAATAAAATAGGTCTTTGGTTAAATAAGTTATCTAGGTAAAATTGGTTTGATATAAATGGATATAGATCTTATCTTGTACTAAGGTCAGTGGAATTTGAAAATATCACAAATATAGGCGAGCTTGATATCCTTCTGCTACTTGTGGTTTCCCATGTAGTTCTGGTATCCGAGAAAATAAACAGGATCTATGGGTTTTCAGAAGCCATTTGAACCCAGGACCCCATTCTATGGCTGAATTACCCTCTGGGTCAGCCATATAATAACCTCTGCATAAACCATTGTAAGGTTTTAAATTTAAAGATGTCACTATTGTACATTGCTCTATATTCAGAATATAATGAAGATACCAGGATTAAGAATTAAGCAAAATATTTGTAACAAAGTATTCCTTTTTCTGCTCATGACACTGATAGAGATGCCTTTGGTTTCAGGATTAACCATATCTTAAAGTGTCATGACTCATTTTCAGTTTCCAAACTCCAAATGGATTGACAAGGCCTGGAAATATAATGTAACTGTATCCTCTTTCGTTCAATAAAATTATGAAGACAGTATTTTGCAAGCAGCCCAAGATATTCCTGGGTCTATATTTCATTCATTAAGGTCTTAGAACAGTGTAACAAAGGCAATTAATATCTTAAACTAAGTTATAAAATAATAATTCTATGCAAAAATGTATATAGCCAATCAATAAGGGAAATTTGACATGGGGAAATAAATAACCTAGTAGAAGAGTTATTTCTGTAGGAGACTTGCAAAGGGTCGGTAGTTCCATGTTTCATATAGGTATCCCTCAGTCTTAATTATGGCTGTTGGATGAACATTAGACAAATCTCTAGTTGCAACTGCTATAAGAAAGAATTATCAAGAATATTTGAAAGACAATGATAAAAAATATTAGTTTTGCTTGGATGTATTTCCACAGAATTTGTGGAATTCTGATTCTAATTTCCACAGTTCTATGGAAATACATCCAATCAAAACTAATATTTTTTTATTATTGTCATGGAATTCCACAAAGTGATGACTTCAGTGAGTTTTATTGAATGATAATGCTTCTCGGGATAAGTTCATACTGCAATTGTTAATGTTCACTCCATTAAGGCAACCTTAAAACTAAAGAAATGTCAAACTGTTAATGAAGAAATACTAATAGTACTGGAAATATTCTAATAACATGAAAATTAAATTGGCCTTCACAGCAATGGAAACAAGTATCTGTCAATTGGCCGGTCAGGTCTTCTATTAGCCATACATCATAATTTTCTTTGTTTTTTATTTATTGGTACCAATAGGTATGCTTTTTGGGGTTCACTAATGGTTTTTGAGTGGCATTGTGGCACAAAACAATATTTACTAGCTGCCTGTCTCTTCTTCATTGCATAAGGTGCCTGCACTCACTGCAATACAAATGTTAAGAGTCTGTAATCCTAACTTCTAGTCAAACAGCACAATCCGAATGAAAAGTATAGATTGTGGCATCATCCCTAAAAAGGGTGGAGGGAGAACAGGAGAGGAAAGCCATTACTGGGTAACAAGGTTTATTGCCAATGGTGGACCTTGGAGATTGTGTGTGCATTTGTTTGTAGATCAAAATTATGGCAACCAATGTGATAAATAGTTCCATGGTCCTGAGCATTGAATCCTACTCTCTTGCATTACTGATTAACTGTAACAACTTCAAGGTGGCTATGTAATACCCTCTAATCTACATACAAAATTTTTCTCATTTTCTCAGCTTGATCTGTAATATTTTCAGTTAGTCTAACTTTAAACCAAACTAATAATTGTCTTTATTGCTGAACTATTAGATTTCATAATGAAAAATTATTTACTTGTCCCATATTAGATAACTAGTTAATATTGTTACTTCCCAGTTGGTAAGTTTATCCAAGCATACCTAAAAGGTTATCCTATCCTAACCTTATCACCTAATAAATCATGCTTATTACTAGTTTCTACCTTTGATTACCACAGTATTAAATGTGTGTTATACCTTAATGCCTACCTAACTGGGAAATTTACAAAACTTTTTTCTAAGACCTTCAGGAAGAGATGACCTCTGGGTATGTGTATAGGTACAAGCAAACACTGTTAACATCAAGAGACATTAGTACATTTGGAAGGACAACATAAATAGCATTTTTGTTTAATTTAGGACATTATTGAGACTTAGGGTCTCCACTTTCTGTACAAATTACTTTACCACTGGTTGGTGCTTCACCTAGCATTCTCTGCCATTACTTTCTCTGCTGAATGGTTACATTGCAGAGGCTCAGTGTATGAGTGGTTGGAGATATTTGTAATTTTATTTATAGGGAATATTGGTTTTAAAAGATCTTAATACACTTATTTTCCCATTAATCAGTGGAAATATCCTGGGAATGTTTTCAATACATGACAGCATATGATTAAATTTGGGAAGAATCTGGAATAGAATCTGTCACGTGGTTATGTTTGTATATTTGAAATAACTTCATTTGAAAAAACAAGGTATTACAGTACCTTTTGCTGCACATTTCCAGGTGTTCTTTTCCTTTTTAATGCTTGCTTCAAAATCTTTGGAAAGTATTTCAGTTGGTTTTACCAGAGTGAGAGGTTGAAGCTTAAAAGCATACTGAAGTATTTGCTCCCTTTGATGTCATTTAGACTTACTCCCAGTTCCCCACATTTTCCCACCACTGAAATGTTTCAGTTTTCAATTTATTGTAAAACAAATATTTTGTCTTTCAGTGGAACTTCAGATTAATAATCCAGGTGCTACATTAATTCGATTAAGACAAAAATTTTTAGCAAACTATCTATTCATTTTAAATGCCTCTAAAATAATTTTATCTGTATTGGGGTTTAATATCTCAGTAAAATCTGAGCCATTAGTCACCACTTTGACTTATCCAAGGTTATATTAGGTTCCTGGTTGCTGAAAAAAATTGCTTATAGCTGCTTAAAGCTTGTATCATTAAAATATAGGATATCTGTTCAGAATTTGCTTTCCCTTCAAAGCTGGAACTATTTTCTCATCTCAGTGTATCAAAGTGACTATCTACTACTTTTTATAGATAATTTTGATGATGATCCAAATAGTTCTCCATTATTGGTGACCTCTCTTTTTATACAGAGGAATTGGCATTTTAAGTTTGTCTGAACAACTTCCTTAGAGAAACTAAGTCAGTAATGAGGTTAGAAGCAATTGGGTACTATTCCTCTTTAGTGGAGCATAGGGAACCTCATCCTGCACAACTTTGTTTTTTTTTAATAACTGGTTCTATCCATTTTATAGGGATTTGTTATTAGGTCCATTGGTATTTTACCTGCTGAATAATGAGTCTTATGAAATGTAAAGTAAATATTTACCATTTAAATTTATACATTGTTTCACCATTTAAATGCAGTTTACTGACACAAAACAATAGCCAGTTGAAAATTAAACATCTCTATAATTGTGATACGTTGAATCATGTAATTGTTATTCATATCACATTCAATAGTACATTTTAGATATAATACTTATTTCGGGATAAAAACTATATTTTTATGGTTTGTTTCTTTCAGATTTCAAGAAACATGAGATTCTGCCCTGTGAATACCTCATTTACTGATGTCTGGGAACATGGAACATCTCGTTGTTTTCATGAGACAATCTCTGCTGCTGTATGTTCACTCATTGTTATTCTGTTTGGAGCAGTGCAACTTATTATTTACTACAAGTATGCAACACCTACCCCAAGACCACCTGGATGGGGCCTGCCAGAAGAGAGGAGGAGGAGTCTCTCTTTCCTCTACAAAGTACAAATTGGGGTCACGTACTTACTTGGAGTATACTTTGTCCTGAGGCTGTCCATACAAGGGAGTGTTTTAGATGGACCAATAGTGGGATATATGGTAAAATATGTTTCAGAAATATTTACATCCTAATTACTTTAATGTAGTATTTTGTGAACACACAAAATCTACTCCTCAGTGAATTTCTTAAATATTTTTTACTAATAACAGTCTAAACTGTTGAGTTTAAAAAAAATATATATATATATTAAAATGAAGTCAAGGAAGAAGAAAAGAGGAAGTGTTTATAGATTCAACAGAAAGGAAGGTATTTACAGTCATTTCTGTGGATTTGACAGTGTACCTTTTTTTCCTTAGAGACTGAATTCCACTGTAAAATGCATGGGATAGTTTCATTGATCATACATTATTGCATTTAACATATATATGATATGCAACAGATTAAAATTATTACATTACAGGCTCAGTTTATATATAAATAATGTTTTTCAATATAATTAACTCCTTTGGACCCATTTTTCCAAGGATACTAATTTAGTTTACTCTCATACACTCCTAGCTTCTGAAAAATATTTCACATGCACTTTTAAACTTTCATCAAAATTACATCCCAAATTACAGTACATGCCAAATAAGTCACCCATTTCAAGTTTTAAGTGCTTTAAGAATACAATCCTTGTTATTTTTCATGATCTCAAGTTATGATTCCAAAGTTTCATATGAACAAAGTTACTGGATTTTGGAAAATACATATTTTTCATCTAACTTTATTTTCCAGATTCTCACTTCCGTTCTCTGGGTTATTTCATTAATGATGTCATTGGCTGTAATGAGAATTGAAAGGAAATATATGCTACCATCAGTTCCAACGAGGGGTCATGGTCTGGTACTTTTAGTTTTCTGGACAGCACTATTTGTTACAGAAAATCTTTCTTTCCTCAACCTTAATCGTGAGAGAGAATGGTGGTTTCATATGAACAGGTGAATATTTTTCAAATCATGGAAATTTTATAAAATTTTATCTGAAGATATTTTTAATATTACTGGATATTGTAAATAAATATTTTAATATAACTTTCTATGCTATAGTCTTTTAGAATCTGATGATTCATTCATTGCTGTAGATTTTCTGAAGTGTGGCTGTGCTTTAATAGATGTTACTACCTTTAATATAAAAGTGATACATTTTATTTCAGTATTGCAGATAAAGTAGAGATGTCATTTTTCATTGTAAGATACCTTGCAACACTTATTTTATTTGTTTTGGGAATGAAGGCTCCTGGACTGACAACAGCATGCAATACTGGAGAGGTATGTATTTAATCTCATTTCCATTATATAGATTTTCTAAGCAGTAAGACTTTCATCTCATAAAATTTATAGGTAGCACCATGTCTTTACTATGATTTTATAAATTAGTTTTTATAAATTATTGTTATCTGCACTGTATTATTATAATTCACTTTAAAATGATTAAATTTCCCTATTGAATAAAATTATCTAAGAATATTATAAAATCTAGACAATCCTCCCAGAAATGTATCCTTTGAAGCCTAAAAGAAATTGTTTCCAGCTCAATGGAACTCCATGATAATTTATTTATTATATGTGTAAACACAATGTTTATTCTAGCCCTAATTAATGATGAAACCTAATTTTTTGTCTTTCCACAATTTTTTTGTATTCTGGGACACCATGGCTGATTATTATTATAGATTTGACTACGTTATTTAAATTATCAACAAAATAATCATGTATATTGAAAATTTGAGGTCCTCTTAACTTAACTCAAGGTAATGTTGACACTATCACAAATAATACAATCCAAAACTACTGTCTATGTTAAAAAAGTCATCCCTTTTTTACTCCCCATTATTTACGTTATGTGTTTAAGTTTAATTTGGGGAACCTTCTGGAATTCCTTTTTAAAATTCAATAACATGCATCACCTCACATTTTCTTTTGATACTACGAGGGTGGTCTGAAAAGTTTCCGACCCAACAAAGATACAAGATATTTTTTCTGAAATTTTTTTTTATTTTTCAAC
>WURS02040043.1:0-11297 GCA_011762765.2 Rhinocypha anisoptera
AGTGATGAGAGGAGAGGCAGAGACGTTTTCCCTTCTCACCTCATCACCCATGTAACTCTGTGTGTCTTAATTTTGATTTCAGCAACTTGAAATTGGAATTATTTCATCCCTGAATATTGGCCTGTGTATCTGCAAAACACAGGGCGATTCCCTGGTAAATATTTGAACATCTTTGTCGCTGCATACAATGAGCAGAGTAGGCATGAAGCCTGAGTCTGCAGTTGCAGGACAGAGCCAATATTTACTTCGCTAAGCTGGAGTTTTCTTAAAGAGGAAATTTGTTAATGAAAGGTATTCCCTAATGCATTTACATAGGAAGCTGGTGGGACCATAGTATTTGTTTGTTCAATGGAGTTTGTGTCTAGTGGAAGTGGAGGTTTCACCTTATTTATTAATTCCACGAGTTTTATTACTGGCAACTCAGGCGTTCTACATTAATACTGACAATGATTCACTAATGTCAAAACCCAGGCCAGAAAAGGGGAATTAAGCAATAGTTTATTGATTAGGATAAATTTATTTTCTTGGTCTTTTACTCAAAGGCTAATAAGTAAAAAACATTTAAGAAAATGCCTATGACGAACACAAGAACTAATTGAAGCAGCAAATTTTCAGCTATTCTACTCTAAATGAGTTTCAGGGTGAGTATACTTCCAACAAGACAATCATTGGCAGAAAAAATTTTCAATTCTAATGGGGAACAAATTGTTTTATAGCTTAGACAAAGTGAAAATTTATTCTAATGGAAAAAATTATACTCACAATTGGGTACAGTTTAACCGTTGGTGAAGTCAGCAATTTTAGCATAAACTGAGCCACCGAAGTATAGAAATCTAATATCTGCTTAAGCAAATGTTCATGCAGGAGTTCAGCATCAGCACACATCTTTTCGTCTTCTGCTTTCTGTGAAAAGTTAACATACAACAATGTTTTCAAATACACACCACAAGCACAACAAGAACAGAGCAGGGGTTCTAAAAAACAGGAATATTCCATCCCTCCCCCTGCGATTTTAAGAATTAATTGAGGAACAATACTCTGAAATATGGTGGAAGGGAAAATGCAGTAAAAAAATGTTGAGAAACTGATATACCCCATGAAGTCATTCAAGAATATTAACAAAGATAAAATCTGCCTTCACAATGCTTGTCACAGTTAAAATCTCACATAAACTACTGAAAAGTGTGGATAAAACAACTTCTTACTTTATTTTTATTACTTCATGTGTAAGCAAATTAGGAAGTTATTTAAATTAATTATTAGATATGTAGGAGCACAGGGTTAGCACAGATATAGTTAAGAGCCATAAAAGTTACTTGAGCACATTATACACAGAGTCTATGGCTGAATCTTATGTACAAGGGTAGCAAACTATTACTTATTAGTTATATGATGATGATACTGATATATGTTAAACATCTTTCTAAGAAAAATTTTAATGATTTTCTTCTTATGAGGTCATCACATCCTTGTAACATGTGCAACAAAGGGAAAATTCAGTTAATCGTCAAATCAGCATCATCCAAAAGTATTTATATTAGAGCTAAGATAATGACATCAGTTGATTGAAAATTCAAGCCAATCAACATATGGCTTACAAAACTGGAAGAGACATTCCATAATTTATCAAATGGTAACCAAAATATACATAGTGAGCTTATTTTATTGGGTGTTTACTCCACTAAGGACATTACTGTTTTTGCTATAGTCATGAAATAGACAGTTATGGGTATATAAAGCACAGAGAAGATAACCTAATGATAATTAATTTTTATGCCATGGAGAATATTAAAAACTACAGTAGAAGCCCGCTATAGCGAGTATGGCTTATAACAGGAGTATCCCTATAGCGAGTGATCGTTTTGCATTGGTTGGTCCACGTGTTAAAACATATGCAATTCTGCCGGTTATTATGAGTGGTCACATCTGCACTATCGTTATAGCGAGTAGATTTTGCCGTAGTTGGTGTCTGGGTTGCATAAATCACAGGATTTAAAAAAAAAAACACTCATTACATTGTCATGCCTCGCAAATCTATATTGTAATGAAAACTTTATGAGAGACTTTGTGGTGATTTTACGAGAGAAGACTTTGTGGTTTGATGTCACAGACTTTCCTGGGGAATGACTGAACAACTTATCTTGGAATCTGTGCACCAGTCTGTCATTTCCTAGTGCTATTTCGTCCTTATAGCCGATCAATCAGAAAGAGAAACATATGGAGCTGTGAGCTAGACTTGAGGACAATACAGGAAAAGCCCATTTGTCTCTGTTGACCTTAGCAGGACGGTCAATCTCTCGACCCTCCTCTTATTCATGGAATCGTAATTGTTAACCGCAGGCCATATCTTATCTACAAGGGCGAACTTAAAAATATGGTCTCCAATTTTTTTTTCATAGGAAATGACACTTATTTTTGACATTGTTGGATACATCGTTGGAAAGGTCATGGCTTCAGCTATTTTTCGATTTAGTCACCCTGGTGCTCGATGACTTTCCTCATCCTCACAATGAACTTTTGAATCCCTTCATCATGCCTGCTCCCATACGCGTTGCGAAGATAGGTGTTGACTCCCTTATGCACCTCGTCATCTATCGCGAACTTCATCCCTCCAAGGTGTTTTTTCAGGGTGAGGAACATATGGAAATCACTGGGTGCGACGTCGGGGCTGTACGGAGGGTACCCGTTCACTTTCCACCAAACTTTGAGATCAATTCCTGCGTCTGATAAGCCATATGCAGGCGCACATTGTCGTAATGAAATGAGACCCCCTTCGTCAGTATTCCTAGACGTTTGTTCTTGATGGCTCAGCGAAGCTTTTGTAGTGTTTCGCACTAGCTTTCCGTATTGATAGTGGTTCCCCGGGGCATAAAATCAACCAACAATACTCCCTTTCAGTCCCAAAACACAGTTGCCATGACCTTCCTGGCTGACAGAGTTTGTTTGACCTTTTTCGGTTTTGGAGACGTCGGGTTGCTCCATTGTTTAGACTGTTCTATCTTCTCGGAGGTATAATGGTGAACCCTTGTTTCATCACCCATCCATAAATCCAAAAATCCAAGTCCAAAAAATCATCTCCTTCCTCTTCAAAATGGCGCATATTCCACACGCTGCCTCCTGTGGTCTGGGTGTGATGGCCTGTCACTTCTTTCCTCGTCGTGGACGTTCGCGTGGCCGGAAAGGAACTCACGGCACCTCTTATGAACATCCATACATTTTTCACCGTAAACTTAAACCAATTGGCGATGAATGTCGATAGGTACCACCTTTTTCGCGGTCAAAAATCGTATGAGACCGAATTTCACAGCTGGATGAAGACGCGAGGGGAAGCTCCATTGTGGACAGTTGCTATGCCAATACTGAGCAGCCGACAATGCTTTGCATCGGTCAGAGCGGTAGTGGGGGAACCAAGGAACACGGCGATGTAACCGGATTGTGCCTAGAGCTTCATGTGGTGGCGCAATGACTTAGGAGACCTTATTTTTAAGTTTGCCCTCGTATGATTGTTCACGAAACATAAGACCGATGCATGATGTACATCAGTTACGAGTGCATGACTTTTGGTGACAATATTTTAAAATCACATTGGAAAAAGGCATTTAATATACATTTAAAATGGAATGAAAAATTTTTGACTGAGTTACCAAGAAAAAGGAGAAAATAACAATACTATGAAAAATGAGACTTCATATTACAAATGAATAGAATTAGGGATGCAAGAATAAAAAAGTTAGTGCACTCTTCTGTAAAAATACATGGTGTGGATTAGCTGCCTGAATGCCTTCAACTTAGTGAGTCTCATACAGAAACCAGTATCAGTGTAACACCAGTTAAGGCGTTTTTCTCAGTTAAGAAAAGTGAGGTAACATGGAGAATTTTACCTGGGGTAAAGAAAAGAAATGTCTATAAAGAAGGCATTCATCCATATAAGAAATTCAGTATAAGGGTCCTTCCTGAATGATTATTAATGAAAGAAAACATTTTGTACACTTAATTAAAGCACAAACTCAAACACCAATGCCAAGATCTCTTGGTTTTGAACCAGCTCACTCATCTTAATGATTCATTATATTCCTTAGAACATGGTTCATTGGAATAACCAATTAAAAAAATAAATCCAGTTACTATATCATCTATAACCCATATAACCCATAAATATAAAAAATTTAGAGTGACAGGAAAATATTAGGTTTTTCTGTAGGAATGAGAAAACATTTTCTTATTCTAAAGATACAGATTGTAATTTTAGCCTCACCAAGACTTTCACTGAATTCATACAATTCATATGAATTGAGACACACTCTTTTGGTAGTTACATATTTATGGAATAATGATTCTTCTAAAATATTCCTGAAATTTCATTCTTTGGCACATAAGTTTTTGTATGTGGACATTTATGTTAGATAAAACAAAGAATTCGCCATTTTTGCTGCTGAGTGGAAGGAGACAACTGCTATCTTGTACAAAATTAGTAGGGCAACATGGATAGTGGCAATCAATGCCAGTATTATAACATCTAATATAAATGCTGACACCATTCCTTTGCAAAAATATATCATATGCCAAAGAACAAAAAAACAAGCATTCTCAAATTAGTTTTCACTATTCCATCAGTATCTAACAGCAATGATAACACAATTGGTACTCCAACAAAACATAACTTCAGAGATGATATGTATGCGACTATATAGACTGATTTTTTGTGGTAGGAGATAATGATATGAAGAAGGATGCTGTCAGCAGTCAACTGATGGTATAAGGTAGTCAACTGCTGCACACACAACATCTGGATGCAATTTTGCTTCCAAGAACTGTATTTGGTGAATTCCTACTCAATTTACTAATAGCAATATTTATTTTACAGTTTTTGTCAATCTGTCATGTCTGCACTTTTCCCAAAAATAGCAGACATTTAATAAATAAACATCAAAGTTACATTTTCAAAAAATTTCCAATTCAATGTCCTCATGATTTTTTACAATTTGGAACAGAAATTCCACTGCTTTCTAATGCCTTTAACTTCTTAACCCTTTTAGTAATGAGCAATACAATGGCTCTGACGAATTTTCAATGTCAATGGCACATTGCATACGCATTTAAAAAAATACAATATAAATAGATGTGTTACGCCAATCCTAACAATCCTTTTCCTTTTCTTGCAATTAAATATGAATTGCTTCAATGCAAACAAGACAGGATAGATGAAAGTTTTAAACATTTCTCTGAAAATATTTATGTTTTATTAAAATATTTTAAAACAAGATCCATAAAAATGATGATGATAATACTTAGCATTTATTGAAAAAATACAAAGGATAAACACACCTTGCATTTTTAATAAATAGTCTAATTGTGGACATCTACAGAGGTACACCACATACTTCAGCCATATAACACCACTCCGTCACAGGAAAATGCATACACAATCACACACGACCAACTGACAGAATCATCATAATTAATATCTTTGTAAATAAGAAGGAATCAATTGTAAAATGGATTGTAAGTGACCCAGTGGGCCTTGGTTTGCTGACGTGCCTTTTCATGGGTGGTGAACAGTGACTTATAGACTTCTGAAGCATTTGGATCTTTAGACACGCTGTAGCCATTCGCTGCCTTTTTCATGCGAGGGTCCACCAATCTTGACTGGCCACTGCTGTTACTACTAACTGCACTTCCACTAAAGCCTGCAAATTAAATTGTAAATACTGTGAAAATCATAGGCATACAAATATGTAATAATACAAGTCTATATCACAAGAGATAAGTTACAATTTATCTCTTGTGTTAAATTACAACACCACACTAATTTGTATTGGACTGTCAATCTGTATAGCCCTCTAGAGTTCCCAACACTCAATTCCTAGTTCTTTGATTATTATCATCTTAAGTCTCAGGTGGAAATTTTAAGTGATCTTAATTATAGGATTACCTGGTTTTCTGAATAAGATTTCTAGCTAACCTAAAAGCATCACTATAATTCAAAACTCCTGAAAAAGAGAAATCCAACCAATCTCATACTCATAGATGTAACTGTTGAAGAATCTGCTAAACTTCCTTAGCAAAAGCCAAATTAAGATTCCAAGAAAAGGCAAAGTAATTTCCCAGAGTACACTAAAAAAGCAAGTTGATAGTTACCTTATTACTATCCTAATAAAGATGAAAACCATCCCAGATGAACAATTTTGTTTTCCAAATATCATAATTGCATTGCAAATCATCTATATTAAAAGTGAAGGTATGTCCATTAAAAGATTCCAGGAATGAAATAATCACTTCATCATCAGCATGCCAAAAAATTGCTAACAAGAACAAAAAAGGACGTAAAATAACCATTGCCCTTGGTAAGCATTGAATTACTAATTATTAGCACGATCTGGTTGCAACATTTAGTTAGTCTGATACTTATGTAACTTCTTTGATTTAAAGAGAGAGATAAATCTTGAAGAATAAAGAGTGTACACCTTCAGGAGGACCATATTATAACAACAATGAGATAAAAATGAGAATGCAATTAGATAAAGCACTAATTAGGAAAAGAAATATTTTGATCACATATAAACATATAAGATCAAATAGGTGTAGGAGGATGTTGTTACATTGAATAATAAAAGCCAGCAACCTCAAAAAAAATTATTATACAACTTTTTATATTGTTACAATTTCCTTCAACATTATTTACTTAATTTGCCTGAAAAAATCTTTGGGATAAATAATTTGAAAAAGTCAGATGTTTTTTCATGAGTCTGGAGACAGTTAAAGAAAATAAATATAAAACTGAAATCAAATAATTTTTTTAATCATTCATCTTCTGAAAGATATAAAATGTCAAGATGTTTTTCTAATCACTTTAAATAACAGCTTTCCATTTATCCTAGAGCATGATTATTCTTTAAATGCCACAACCCCTAGTCAACCAAAAACTTCACAAATTAAAAAACCCCACAGACAGTAAATTATTTAGTTTATGGAAAATTGACATTTAGGTTTCATGCACTCCATATTTAAAGACCAAATTTTCCCAAATTCAAAATTATTCAAATAAAAGACAAAAATAAAAATATTCTCCACGTAACCGCTTTGATAATGATCCCTCATAGGATAACTGACAACAAGTCAGAAAAGCTAAATAAAGTGATCACTAATACCAGGGATGAAAGTATGGTAATAAATTAACATTTTTAGTAACCATGGAGACCTGCATTAGTACATCAAATTTTATGAGAAAGTAAAAAAGTACTTTGACAGTGAGGTTGACATTTCAATAAAAAATTTCAATTAAATAACTAAATTTTTGCCGGCCTCGGTGGAGGCGGGGTAATGTCCTCGTCTGTCAACCCGGTGGTCACGGGTTTGAATCCCAACTAGGTGGATTTTTCATTCCCGACCTAGGGCACAGATGTGTGTTTATCATTGTTATTAAAAATGTGATTGTGCCCAAAGTAATTGGCCTCTTAGTGCTGTGTGGGTGATTGTAAAATAAATAAATAAATTATTATTAACTTTTAAAATAATATATCTTTTCTGATGTCATTTTTTTTCTCTCCTACAATTTCCTAATGACATTTTTTATTTTCTTGCATAGCATTTTCTTCAAATTTCCAGAGTGCTACAAACTGCTTAATTTTGTTAAGGTAGTCTAATCCCAATGACTTTGCAATTATGCAATGTGATTGCACTGTCATACACGATGATGTGACACATGTAAATCATACTCTCTTTTCATGTATTGTGACAGGAGTTTGTGAAGTGGGTTCACCCATGAGTGTTATGTGGGCAACTGTCTTCCCCCCTATGAATATAAAAAGCAAAACAAAAATTGAGAGCTTATGAAAAAATCTTATAAATAAAAATCTGTTATCCATACATGTATCTAGTTTATTATGTCAGCATATTTCTCTGTAAAAAGAAGCTCTATAAAATTTTAAGCTACCTATCTCTAGCTTGGATGCTGGCAAAGCTCATGGGTTCACCATTCCACTTTTGTAAAATACGAGGGTTTAATTTAAGGTATGTTAGTGAATAGGCTCTAGGATTGTGGGTGCTTGCAACTATGAGCAAGCATGGGCATTCCCAGCATGCCTTGCGTTGAGTAGACACAATTAATAACTGCATCATCTGTCTGTATAGCTGTGTATACTCCTTTATTATGATTAAGACAATCGAAAAACCCACTGAGTGAGAGATGCGATCTGTCAATCAGTTTTTAAGTTCAAGAAACTTGACAATTGTGGACATTCACCATCAGATATGTGAAGTTTACAGTGAAAGTGCAATGAATGACAGTAAAGTGCGAAAATGGGTCCGATAGCTCAAGGACAAGCGGAACAATGTACATGATGAGCCATGCTCCATCTGACCTCCTGTGATTTCTAATGATTCAGTTGATGAAGTATGTACAACAAAATTTGTGAAGACAGACATTTTATCATTTTATCTTAATCACTCAATTTACGCATGTTTAAAGGTCAGTTTTGTACGCTATTGTGAAAGATAAACTAAATTACAGGAAATTGTGTGCATAATGGATTCCTAGATTTATGAGAAAAAAGTGAAAACTGAAGTCATGGATTGGGATTCTTCACAGGCAGCAGATTTATTTGATGTCAGAATTTCAAAGCTTGTTGAGCGAATTGATAAGTATTTAAGTAAAGGTGGCTATTATGTAGAAAAGTAGTAAAAAATATAAAGGTTACAAATTAAAATAACTTTTATTGATATTTACAATTTTTTCTTTTTTTTATTTAAAAATGGTCCTTACTTCAAATATAACTCTCGTAATTTAAGCCTGGTATGCAAAAAAACTGAAGGAAGTGCTTCGAAAAAGAGAAAGTTCAAATTTCTGCTGGAAAATTTACAGTAACCATATTTTGAGATGATTCAGACTTCTTATTGAATGATTATCTATCAAACAGAACTACAAATGGAGATGCTGTGAAATTTATGAGAAGCTAAAAGCTGATATCAAATGAAAATGACCCTGCCTGTTGCTAAGAACAATGCTGTTCTTTCACCACACTGTTCATTCTGCTGCAAAGACAAAAGTTATTGCCCAAATTTATAAGAGAAAATATTGATCACCCAACATATTCTCTGGGTCTAGGGCCAAGTGAATACTATCTTTTTCAGTAGTTGAAAATGAACCTCTGTGGCAAGAATTTTAATAATGAAGAAGAAAGAATGAGAAAAAAGCAATCTATTTGTAGTTTCAAAATTTGGGTCCAGATTTCCATACACAAGGTCTGAAAAAATTGTATGATGGGTAATAAATGTCAAAATGCCCATAATGTCAACATAAAAAGGTGGTATAATCTTAAAATAATTAAATACATTTGTTTGTAAACCCTTAAATATTGTTTTTTATATTTTTTAAGATAAGGAAACTTGCTTTTGAAAAGCTCCTCATAGTTGTGTAAAATCAAGACCAATGGTACCCAAAACAACAGCTGGCAAAAGAAATTGTATCCATAAAACTATATAACATACGTCTAATTAACACAGCTGAACAGCTTACCTTTAGAATTAATAAGTTTACTGTGATTTTTTCCATTCAGCTGAGCTCCTGATGTACTAGGACCTTCAAATGGTTCTTTTTTGATTACCACATTGTCTAACTTAAGCTGTTTCTCATTGGTGCATTCACCATTTTCAATTTCTTTCTTAATTTCCACAGAAGTGCCACTGGGTCCGGCTTCAACTGACTGACTCTGAAATTATAAAATAACACTCCAGGAGTTAATAAAAGTTAGTTTTATTATTTATAAGAATTGATCACACCTGGTGTTTATTAGCTATATTTTATTTATATTATATTTTATATTGGTTTATTAGATATATTAGCTATAGCTGCAATAATTACTAAAATCTAGTTTTTATTAAATTTAGTACATTATAACCAATGTAGTGAAAAACAAATGTCACTAAGTTTATAACATTGTAAATAATAAGTGAAAATAATATTATTAATTAATTATAGATTAAACTTAACTGCTCACATTAGCACCTTCTACGAAACAGAAAATGTCTATGAACTTCCTAAGAAAGGAAGGCAGCATTTTCAATACTGGATCCTTAATCTTAACTTTAATTTCTTTATGAAGAGCCATTGAAAGATTCCCATACACCCATACACTTACGATAAGAGGGAAAGTATTAGGACATATTTTGAGACATTACAGTTGGTGAAAACCTAATTGGAAAGGGTCTAAGGAGGGAAGGACCCTAGAGATAGGCCAAGGATGGTGTATGAGACAATAATGGAGAATGTTTGAGCTAGGAGCTACAATGGTATGAAAAGGCATTTGGCGTGATAGTTTGCAGAGCCACTGAAAACCAATCTTAAATTTAATCATATTTTCTAAACAAGAAATACCCACACTAGAAACTACTTCACTCACAGCAAATGTCACAGATTAAGAATTAAAGTGATTTCATTCTCTCTCATATAGACAGCAAAAGTAAGAAGTAAAGCAAGACACCAAGCATATAAGTTTCACAAAAATAACAAAGTCATTACTCTCATAACTTGAATTTTAAGTAAAAGACTTCACCATCATTCATATTTTACATTACTTATTAAAAGAGTATTAAGGAGTATTAAAAATATATTTTTTCTCTTATAAATGCGTATAAGGTAAAAAAAATTGTGTTAAGAGTTTGGTTTGGTATCAATATTCAGCTGTAAGCAATGCAAAATAAAGATAATTCAATGGCAATTGATTTTTAGCTATGAGATATCATATAAAACTACAGATTTACCAAGCAAAGAAAACTAGGGCCTAGGGAAACTATACATGAGAGATGTGAAAATAATAAACTTTTTTCCTTGAGAGAAATGGAAGGTCAAACTATAGAAGAATATTAAGAATAATTGGGGTTCTGGCATAGTGAAATGGTCTTAACTCTGCACAATGCCTGTTATCTCCACAACCTTTCAATTTACCATTTTTTTCTTCTTGTATTTGCCATTGTTTCACCATTCTGTCTCTTCTCCTGTTCTTAGTAGTGTTTGATTCCTTCTCTTTCTATTTGTATTTTCTGCCAGCACTCAGAGAATTTCACTTTTGATTTCATATGCCCTTTCCATCTGATTACTACTGCTGACTTGGATTATGACTTAATTATACACTGTTGACCTGTGCTTCATTTTGGACTACCCCTCTGGATACGAGGGCGATTAGATAAGTCAGTGACTTTTTGAATTTCCAGCGCAGTTACTCGAAATGCAACAGTGCTGCCATCAACTGTAATCTTTCAGTGGGCAACTGTCTAATTTTGAGTAAGCTACGTCGTGCAGT
>WURS02040054.1:0-11297 GCA_011762765.2 Rhinocypha anisoptera
GTGAGGAGTGGTGGGTTCGGGGGGGGGGGATAGAGTTTTACATTTGGAAGGAGCTTGACTAAGGAGGGGGAGAGGAAGGAGAAACGGGGAGAAGAGGGATACAGTTGAGAGGTAGGGTGGGTCGGTTGTGCTTTAGAGTGGACAGAAGTAGTGGAGATCAGTTTTAAATAAAATGTTCATTGATCCCTGAGTGGTCAGAGTCAAGACTGTGGTGGAGGATTTCAAACTGCTCTAAGGTGTCTAATTTTTTGCCTTTTTTCTCAACGTGAAATATTTCAGGGATGAATGTCGCATAACGGTTGCTGGAGAGGTGGTGTTTAGCAAAAAGGGGGAAGTGTGGGAGCTGGATAAGAAAGGCTTTTTGTGTTCCCTGGCTTTCGTTTTGAAATAGCATGCGGTTTTTCCCCCTTATATGGCATTACAGTTTAGGCACTTCAGTAAGTAGTCACCTGATTGGGAAAGGTTGTCGTTTGGGTTATATATTGTATATATATTGTAGCAAAAGAAAATTCTGAGTGTTGTCCTGTTTTAGAAGGCAGGTTTGATGTAGTATTTGGGAAGAATATTAGAAATTTTATAGATTAAGGGACCAGTGAATGGGAGACGGTGCCAGATGGGTGGTGGGTCTTCAGGTTGGGCAGGGGAAAAGAACTGTTTCAGAGCTAATTTTTTGTTTTTTGTATGCAGGAGCTTGTCTATGAGTCGGGTAGTGTAACCATACTTGATGGTGAGATATTTGTTAATTTCTAATTCTTTGTTGAACATTTCATTGAATAGATATTAATGAGTCTGTGTAGGAGGGAGTGGAAGGCTGAAAATTTATGAGTGGTGGTGGTTAATGAAATTATTACTTATGAAAGTAATTTAGTTACTTTACTTTATTATCAAAGGCTGTAAGCCATATTTGTTACTTATTGTACTTTATGCTTATTATATACTTTTTATCCAAGAATATTTTTAGAATTACTTAATATTTTTTAAAGTACTACACTGGTTAAATGAATCTGTATGCATGGCTATTATAAATAAATAGGTAATAATTTTATGATGATTGAAACATGGTTTCACAAGTGAATTTTGTAAAAGTTTTGAAGGGAATTTTGAAGTGCAAAAAAAAACAAATTTGGGCCAAAGTAGCTTACAACACTGTCCCAAAATTTTAACAAAGATCATGCAAGTGGTGGTATCAGCCATCACTTGGTGGAAACTATTCATTGTAAAAGATAATTGAACACGCTTGTTTACTTTCTGCAATAAAATTCTTTGAAGTGTGATATCTTGTTTTATTATTGTACTGTTGTTGTGTTTGTGAGTTATAACATCTTTTAGAAAGATTATGCATAGTTTTAGAAGCACACAAGACACTACGGTTGTCGTGACTTGATCTCAAAATGCCTAATTTTTTTCTGTTCAAATATAAGCAGTTAACTTTTTTGGGTCATTGAGTTGAGCAGTCATAATTATAACTAACTAACTATCAGTCATAACTACCTGAGGAACCCACACTTAAGTTGAGTGGGCTTTGTGCTGCAGATGCCACAGCATTAACGAGCTGTGTGGCAGCTGCGGCAGCGGCGGCTGAAGATGGTCCAAGACTTGCTGCAATGCCTTGGAGACCTGCAGCCAATGTAGCCACCTGAGGGAGACCCTGAAGAGTGGCTAAATTCTGGAGGTTCTGCAGGTTCTGGAGAGTCACCATCCCAGCAACTGCGTTGGAAAAGGAGACGATAAATGAGTCAACATCCCACTGAATATCTTACAGTTTCCTTATCTTCAGTTACCCATACCAAATCATCAAAACTGATACCATTACTGTGCACCTTCAGTGGTTGAATTTAATGTAAACATTGCTTTCACCTCCTCTTTGTAGTAAATTCATTCAAATAAATAACTCAATCACTTTCAATAATTAAATTGAACCACTCTCTTTAGTCTTTCAATTATTTTACTTCTTAGACCCTTATTTCCATGCTCCCATGGGAGGAAATGTTGAAGCAATAGCTTAGAATATCCTCTTAAAAAATCTTAGCTAATGTACCACCTAAAACAAGGTCCTGAACTTCAAGGAATGAGGAGACAAACATCTGCAATTCCTCTGACATCAATTTAGTAACACAAGTTGACTTGTGAAACTGCAGATGTCTTTTTTCATTATTCCTTGAAGATGGAGTAATTACACAGAGTTAAACCTGAGGCTATTCCATATCAGATCCTGTACATCCATTTGGGAAATAAATGGGCCAGCGTTGAGAGACATGCAAAAGCAAAAGAACTTTCAGAGATTTTAAAATATGTAGTATCATCAGTACTTCAATCCCAAGATTGGTTGGCTGCAGACCTCCATCCTATCCTATCTAGTGGTAGCTATCTTGCCCATTGGTAGTTCTTATTTATAACGTCTCTTACAATTTGCCCTCTATATTTTTCCTTCGACCTTCCTCACAGAGCCTTCCTCTCTATTTTTCCTTATAATATATTTTTCACGAACTCATTATGCCTCAGCCTGTCCACCTGTATTCTTCTTTTTCTTAACGCGTTCCAAATTGACCTAACTTCCTCCGCTCTTATGTACACTTCGTCGTTCCTAACTCTTCCCGTCCACTAGGTCTTCAGCATGTATCAAGTCAGTAACTATGAATCATGAAGACAAATAAAATATTCTAATGAAAAACGAAATGAAAAAAGTAGGTCGAGGGGGCTCACTCAGTACTGAAACACAATTAAACCCAAAACTTTTAATCCTCATCCCTTAAGTACCTTACCCAAGTGAATATGAATTTTCGGATGTTTGGAGGCAGGATAGTGTATGTAATTATTCACCGCAAGTCGTTGAAACTGATGATTGGACTTCACATATAATTTCCGACACTTGACCGAAACCGAAATCAAAAATAAAACTTTTTACTAACTGAATCGAAGCGACATATGCCGCGGTCGAAACGAAGTTTGGAAATAAAAGATTTTAACAATCATATATATCGCTTATACAGGAGTGAAATGATCGCAAATTTAAAAGATTAAATTTTGAAACACTCTTTGTTGAAAAGGCCAGAAGATACGGGAGACTTCAACGACAGCATAATAGAAGAGGACATTTTACGGAAATGAAACAAGAATGCCTGGTTATAATTTTTACTTATCAATTTGTGCCTCATCACGAAAGCGAGAATTTTGAATGAGTAACAATTGCATTATTATGATGCACGAATAGATTATCTGTGTGATTATTTCTTGTTCAGATAAATTTTCGACCAAATGTTAATCGATTTGTGAGATTTTAAGTAAATTCTGACTCTAGAATTATTATTGCTTATCGTGAAAAGTAAATCTCTACCTTCGGGACTATTATTTGCGTATCGACCAGTGGCAGAGGTGTGCAGAAGTTTTGATGGAATAGTTCACCCAAGGTGATCCACTTTATGATGAATATATAATTAATACCAATTTACCACAGCATTCTACAGTATTAAAAGGTCTGCTTGACATGTGAGAATAGAACTCACCTAGAAATAAGCCCAATGGCGTGTAGAAATTCACACATTAGGGTTAGGGGGGCAGTTCCTTTTCCTGTGCCACCTATGGTTTTCCAGCAAGATATGGAAATCAGAAAATCACTCAGATTCGGTTCTAGCTGGAGGTGTACAGAGCAGTCATCGGAATTTGAACCCGGATCCCCCTTTCAGTAGCCAAGCCCTCTATCCACTGAGCTCCCAAAGACTTAATACTAATTAGCCTTGTAAAAATTACCTAAATATGTTTATGAAACAGTTTACAATAAATTTAAGTGTAAAAGTAATGTACATCTCAATTTGACCAGTTTTACCCTAACTAAAAATATTTATAGCATGACTTTCACATCGGTCTACTCCAACCGCTATATTAATATGCCGTATTCCGCTTTGTTAGTGCCGTGCATTCTTCAGTTTAGCCTTCGTGTTAATGTGATTAGGAAGCGTGTCGTAAAAGGGGTGTACGGATTTCTCAGAACTTGACGAGAATGTCGTTTCTTTTAGAACTCGTGTCTCTAGAACTACATTGTAAACGAACGTGTCTGTCGGCAAAAAAGGCGGATGAAAAAACAGCTACAGCAAAAGCGACTACGAAAGGAATTTTAAAATACCAGAGCAAAAGTGAGCCATAATGTGTCTTTCTGATTAGGAAAACGAACTGAAAATGTCTAAGGGGGGACGTGGAAATGAGGGGGGGAGAGGGGAGAGCGAAGACGAAAGGAGAATTAATAAAGAGATGGGCTGGCGGAGAGTCTTGATGGCGCAGTACGAGTGATGGAAAATGGTCGAAGAAATGACGTGACGATGGAAAAATAGCTTTGGGTCGAGGAGAATTCTCGGAAGAGAATATGCATCACATGCTCGCTACCCTTCCACTTCGATTTGAAAGCGTTAGTCGCAGTGATGTTTCGTGGTCTGAAAATAGGCGGGTGGAGTTTTACTGCTGCACGATCACGACTAAATTTCTCTCACATGGTCATCGCAGTCAGAAGGATGCTCGGGAATTGACTCGAATCTACCGTCAGCTTCCTGACTTCTTACTCTGTCTATCAACATCTTCGGTGCATCGTCGATCGAAGGCTTTCGTAGCAATGATTCGATTCCGAGAAAAATTTCGAAGCTCCTGCCTGACAATTCTCAATGAGTTATACCGGACGCTCATCATGCAGCTACTTACCAGTTTCCTTTGGTCATGTTTGTTAATTCTACCACTACACCACTATTTTAGAATAGTAACAGGCCAGTGCATATTAGAATAACAATTTCTCCTACCTTAAAATGAACCATATCTTGGCTAAACAGCAACAATCGACTCTTGGCGTTGGTGGGCACTGCTGTCACTAAGGTCGCATTACTATTTTACAAGGACTCCAGTCAAAGAAAACACGAAAATCAAGTTTCAGATCGAATCTGGTTAAAACGAATGGGGTAATATTCTTGCTATTCACTTGCTTTCATTGGCGTTCGGCTCCAATTAACGAACGAATTAATGAAATAAAGAATAGAGATGGGCGTGGTGAAAACGGATGTGCAGAGAGACGGCCTTGAGACGATTGAGGAAAGCAGTTAATGGCAGAGAAACAATGATATAAAAAGAGTATTATGAATGGGGTGGTCGAAAGAAATTTCGTTAAGCTTCAACATTATGATAGGTACTAATAAAACTTTAATGGCTATGAAAATATATTTATTCGTTTTCAAAAACTCTTAGGAAAAGATCCAGGAATGAATTAGCATTCATATAATAAATGTAATTATATTTTCTGCAGGTAAGAGGGAAAGGCTTTAAGACAGGTTTTAAGCGGGTTCGTGAAAAGGGACGAATTTTATTGTGCATGAACGTAAAAATAAGATTTTTATATTAATGCAAAGAAATGTAGTTTCTTTTCCTCTGTTTATGCTTTAATGTCATCTCAACTCAACATTAGCTGGATGTAAATGATTTTCCAGTCAATCCAAGGAGTGGTTTCTTGTTCAAGAGATATTTTAATGACAGAAAATTAAAATAATATTTTTTACGTCATTTCAACAGTCGAGGGATATTTCGAAAAACAAAAAATATATCCTTTCTCAGGCAGGATTGAAAAGAATAGGGCTACAAACTGACAAAAAGAAGCCAGAGATTTTTGTGGCCTGACGCTAAAAAATTTAATTTCTCGATGGTGGATAAACATGGACCTTTTATTTTTACTGGCTCTCAAATCAAATATGACCTCAGGTTGAACACTCCCTTTCTTTCCACTCATAATTATAATTACTACCAGTTTGAAACAAAATATTTTACTTTTTCAAATCCTGACACCACAACGAATTTCTCGTTTCAAAAGACAGAAACTGCATAGCCCAAGCAACCCACTCAACAAAACTCAAGTTTGGAATGACTGTTTGTTACTGGCTTATTTGAATATATTCCTCCCTTAATAAGAAGGATGGGAAATGATTGTCAAAAGTACTAAATACCGATTGCTTCAACAAATAAATTATTGAAAAGGGAAACCTTAAACGAACGATTTTAATGGCCCACTGTTCAATTCCATTGACTCTGAATATTCAAGACGCTTTGACCCCCATAATTGAAATTTTCTAAAGCGACCTTTTATCCTAATTGAAATACTAACTCATACAACTCGAAAATTAAAATTGTTGACAAATACGCTTAAAAGGAGTTAAATATTTTAGAAAATGTCCTCATTTCACGCATATCTGAGTTCTTTCACATATCATTTCCCTTTACGGCTACTTTGATGTTAATTCCATTACAGGGCACGAGAAAAAATTCTCTGCATTGAAAATAAAGGCTATCTAACTTACACATTCAGTCACTAACTGCAACTAACCGACGCTTCGAAAAAATCGAGCGTAAAATTCCGTTCCATAAACATGAGGCTCAGGCGCATATCTTATCGTTTTTCCTACACCGTACTACTATTCCGTTATTTCCTGACTTAAAATATGTGACTGGGTATAAAATATGAGCACAGAAGACGCATTAATAACTAGGAAATAAAGGAAAAAACAAGGAATTGGCTCTGAAAGTGAAGCGGGTGCTATTGCTGTGCCATAAGCACCACTGAGAGGAAGGAAGTAATGGGCTTTTTAGTTTAAACGAAACAGGATGTCGGAACTTAAGATCAGCTCAGGTAAAGGATAAATATATTCCGTGAAACATCTACCATGATTCGGCGGGGAGTGTAAACGATTCTGTTTGAAAATGTTGGTTGAAACTTGATCTTTAAGTGAAAATATAGACAGTGGGAGCGGAGGACCAGGTTGATTAAGCGGGGGCTGTAATAATATGGTGATTCGACGGTCGCAAGGCGAAGTATATATCAGCTTAAAGTAAACAACATAATTTTTGATGACCAAAAGTACTCCGGAGTCGACCGGGGCGGGGCGGTTAAGAGAATCACGTGGCCTGTGATTCGCGACGTAATTCCTCGTTCCTCTGCCTTTTTTTCTCTTCTCGCATAATATCCTCCCGCATTACCAATAATAAAAAAAGTAGGAAGCGAACCACTGCTGATATTTTCTTTTCGCTTCTTCGCAATAACTTCGACCGAACGAAGGCACCGTGATTGCCAAGGAGGAGGAAACCGGAACGTTGCACCAGATCGCCTATTCATTTCAAGGAGACGAGAATTCCAGGGAGGAGACGACTCCGATCGGACGCAAAAACATGACGCCGACAGTCAGACGGACAACAACGAGCTCTCCGGCTTTGCCGGAGGTCCCTTTGGTACGGGCCTTCATCGGCATTACATTCTCTGGCATGTCGTGGCTTCTTGAGCTACGGGTCCAACGTGAAGCGATCTCAGTCATCTGAATACTAAAATCACCTCATTACTAGTGCAGCCGACAACGAGGTGTGCGATGGCGTCACAGGAGTCTTCATCTGACATGTGCCTCTCCCTCCAATTAAACCCGACACGTAAGTTGTCTCTCGTTCTAGCTGTGTTCTCTGAGTAATTGCATTTACGCAACCAATATAAGTGTACACTAATGGGAAGGCAACATTTTGTTAGCATGATGGCGAAATCTTCTCACGTTTCAACGCATAGACGACGTCCCGGGTTAATTTTTACCAATTTACCGTCGCAGTAAATAGAAATAGCTAAAGTTTAACCTCAAAGGTGGAAAAATTCGGTGCCTAAAATCATTTTCACATTTAAATTTCAAATGTCATGGATGATGAACAAAAAGCTTCGTATTTCATAAGACAAGGAGGTCACCGGGCATTTTTTTTCGAAAGAGAATTCGCTCTCATTACTTGCAATACAAAGTTTTCCAGGTTTCGGGAAACGTTTTTCTTTTATTGCCCTACGTATTGGAAATGTCATCTCTCGCTACTCGACGAAGTTCTCGAGTAATGACACATGAGAATCCCAGTCTTCCGATATCCTCCACCGGGGAAGGGGCGATTTTTCCTCACCGGCTCCGTTGATTTGTGCCGCCTTTGCGGCGTCGAGGGCGTTTCCGCCGTTGAGGGCCGCGCCTCCACCCTCCATAGCCATCGCCAGTAGCTGCTCCTGGTGCGGGGAGAGACGGTGGTGCTTCTGGTGGAGGCGGTGCAGCTGGTGCTTGTGGGAGAGGCGGTGGCGGTGGTGACGGTGGACGTGGTGCCTCCTCGCGGAACCCGCCTCGACCTGGAGCGAGGACGAGGACGAGCAGGAGGAGGCGGAGGAGAGGGAGGAGGGCGAGGCGGAGGGGGCGGGGACCCTCCGCTCCGCTCCCCCCACACCGACGCCGCCCTCATCGCCCCCCGGGGGGACGCCGGCCCCCCTCACGCCGCCGCCGACGACGCCGCGGTGGTGCCCTCCCATGCCGCCCCCGCCATCCTCCTCCTCATCGTCCTCCTCGTCGTCCTCCTCCGCCAGCGTGATGATCGGCTCCGGCGGCAGGGATCGGTTCTGGTCCGAGGAGCTCTCATCCTGACTCTGCAGAGAGGGGGGGGAAGAGAAGACGGGACGATTAATGATGACAGTGGTTGTGGCCCCAGAAGGGAGGGAAAACTGTTCCCACTCACTCGTTCAACAACATCATCCCATGTCCATTAACAAAGTTCATCTCTTGTAATCAGATACATTAGGCAAGGACTGTCGATTTGGCGAATCTTTCGACTTCGCACGAGGAACTGTCGATTGTATCGGCATGCCCTCGAAACATTAAGTTCTTAAGAAATTTTTACCGAAATCTGTTACAAAAAGTGAAGAATTACGCCTGGTAGTGCTGGTCAAATTTCAAGTTTTCAATTTATGAAGGATTAGATATCAAATGTACGATATATTTGTGTGTGTATTTAAACATATATATAAATAAATAAATCTCTAATATGAGAAAATAACAATGACTAGATAAAAAATGAACAAGAAAATACAAAAAACGACACAGAGAATTTCTAAATTTCCAGTGACACTGTTAACTTCGTCGAAGTTTGAGAAAGGAATCTTTCCGAGAAGTAAAGCATTTCATTCCTCAAACTTCGAAAAATGTGGTAGTGCCACCGAATTCTTTTTTCTGTTTATTTTTTCCTTCAATTAGCAATTCCTTTAATTTTTCCTTCAATTCAGTCCTTAGTAGTAGTAATCAGTACTTCAATCCGAAGATTGGTTGACTGCAGCCCTCCATCCTTTCCTATTTAGCTCTCTTGCTCCTTGGTAGGTCTTCCTTCTAAGGTCTTTAATAATTTGCCCTATATATCTATCCCTCGGCCTTCCTCGAGGGGCCCTCCTCTCTCTCTCTCTCTCTCTCTCTCTCTCTCTATATATATATATATATATATATATACACACACAAATTTAAACTAGTGAGTTTCTATATATTTTTGTATATATATATATTCAAAACGATGGGAAGTCCACACTTGTGGATATAACTACACTTTCACAAGATAGAACACAAATAAAACAAACTTTGATTCTTCTTCCTCGATCCTAAGAGAAAGGTATGCCTCGACCACCGAAAATTCGGATCCAAGTGTAAGTGTTGTTTTAATGGTGATCTATGTAAATCTTGTGAAAGTGTAGTTATATATATATATACACACATACCATATACACATATAAACATAATATAAGGAAAGGTGTAGTGACACATTAAAGGACGAGCACAGAATGAGGTGAAGGATCTTCCTTCTCCTTCCATTCCCATTCATAAATGCTTTTTCTCTCATTTTGAAGAGACTAATATTAGTATTTACCAGGCTTGAAACAACGTCATGAACGATTCACATGCTTATTTTGTAGGCTCCTCCTATTTTCATTCTCCATCTAATCTTCCATTCATATCCTTGTACACCTTTCCTCCCGGTCTGAGTAGACTTACTTAGATATTAGTGCTGACAAGACTTGAGACAACACCCTGAACGCATTCAGTTGCTTTAAAACCTTTTTATTTCTGGGGTCCCACTTTTATAAAACATGTATATGTGATTAAACCGTAGTAAAATGTTCAGATAAATTGAATGACTTATTACTTCATTCCGTATATAAATTTCGATACAAGTTACACTCTACAAATTAACACAGACTTGTTGTTATTTGCTACTACAAAACAGCAGCAGCAATAATCTCGGCGAAGACTAACGTCTGCAAACGTTTTAGCGTACCCGACAAGACGGACACATTTAAGTAACTGAGAAAAATGTCACTCGTGACCAGGGAGAATCTAGCGACTGCCTTATAAGGATATTGCTCACGGTGTCGTAACTGGGGCGGGGGAATAAAAGTAGCACCTAACCGGGACCGGGTGAAGACCTGACGTAAATATTTCTAATTATAAATGCGCAAAATTTCTCCGCGGTAATAAATAGATAATATAAAAAGGTTGGTATACGATTTATCAAAATTGACGTCGAACATGCACCACGCACTTAAAGTTCGCAATTAAACTTTTAATTTTTTTTCCTTCCAGGTCTACAGAATACCTCTTAATAGCGTCACGGGAAATATTTTAATATAATGTACGATTAATGTAGGACCGAGCACAAGAACCGGATAATAACCAGAAATTACGTTTCGGGAATAATATATTTTTATTGCTCCGTCTCTTGCGCTTTGAAGGGAAAAAACTGGATCTTAAATGCCATGCAAAAATGAAATGAGAGAATGATAAATGCTCAGAAAGATAATGCTGGTCGATAAAGATTAAGAGTTAAATATATATTTCAACAGCCTGCCGAAATAAACTTTTACAACGAGGACATTGCACGATTCTTGCACTTTGATCTACAATTGGTTTTTGTTTCTCACATTCTATGATGGCAAATCACGGAGGATTGATTTAAAAGCGATTTTATTTAGAGAAGTTGGGAATTTGCGGTGTGGCGACATCGAAATGTGGTTGCCCGAATAAATAATTAATCAAGGGCTTTGGGAGAAAGTGGGGGCTCTGCTCCCCAAAGTCAAGTCGAACAACGTTTTTCCTCGAATCGGTCATTTCTTCAGCATATAATATTAGCAAACAGGGAATAAAAAAACAGTTAAATCAAAAATTAATCCAAAAAGTAGAAAAAGAGCGTCGATCTGTTTTTGTTCTCGGTACAATGTGCATGAAGATCTTGCGGCGATATTCTAATGTACTCCGCTCAGGTAATAACAAAAATTTAGCTCCACATGCTCGATGCCATATTTAGTGAAAACAGGGCTACGGTATCAATATATATATACATAATCACTTCGAAAAGGTTCACAATGTGAATAATATTGGTTCGAAAACTAGTGGAACGTATAGAGACACAGGACACAAAAAGAAAAAAACTCACAGTGGTGAAGAATTTTCGGTGGCACCACC
>WURS02040064.1:0-11296 GCA_011762765.2 Rhinocypha anisoptera
GAGGCGGTGGGTGGGGGGTTCGGCGCGGATCGGTTGGGGAGGGGGGGGGTGAGTGGGCGGGTTGGGTTTTTAGGGGTTTGGAGGGCGAGGGGGGAGAGGGGGGGGTGGGGGGGGGGGGGGGGGCAACTCTGCTGCAGTGCAGTGCGTCTGCCTGCATCCGAATCTAAAAATGGTGTAATGGTGTGATCAAGCGCGCACAATCTTTGTTTGTGCAATGCGCCTTGGGGTAGGACTGGAAGACGAGTGTTTTTTTATCATTCGTCTTTGAAAACGAAAAATAATAATCCCAGAATGGTACATCTGTCGATGCTTTTCCGGTGTTATAAATACGGACACTGAGTTAAATTGAATCCTCGTGAAACTATATGATATTACGTTTTTAACGGGCAGGATATAGGAGTTTCGAGACTCCTTACCTTACTTTGTCATTCATTGTGATGCAGGAAAACACTTAAAGGGTAAAAATTCATATCGTGAAAGATGTCCTACCAGGTATGTGGTTGAATGTATGAATTGAATACGAATCGGAGGTTTCCTTCCGAGGACACGATCCTGTATACTTTTACTGGTGAATTAAAAAAATGACGATCGTTATTTTTTTTACGGTCTCGTATCTTTCGTGCCATCTAAAAAGCTCCTGCGTTCCCCTCACTCCTCGACGTTTATTTTTTATAATTCCACTTTGTACACTTTTCGACCCGTCATCCCTTAAAAATTTCTCCCCGTGCTCGTGATCGTCCTTCTTTCCCGGAATTGTTCCAGGACTTCTAACACCGCAGTCCTATTATCTCCTACTTGACCTGACCCCTCTTACTCAGTAAAGTTTCTCTTGTTAAAAATCCACGCTCAGGAAAAATAATCCATTCTCTCTTTGAAATGCCTAATGCCTTCCAAGATGCTTGATATCATATACCGAAGCATCAATTAAATAATTGAATTCCATTAATATGATTGCTTTTCTGCATGACATTTTTATAATGGAAAAGGCTATATATATTTATTGTACGTAGATAAATATTCGAGGCGGCGGTAGTCTAGTGGGTAGAGCTTAAATACTGAAAGGGAGGACCCTGGTTCAAGTCCGCCTCTGGACACCTCCAGCTGGAGCCCAAACTTTAGTGATTTTATGGGCATCAGATCATATCCGGGAACCAACAGGCGGCCCGGGGGAAATGAACCGGGGCCTCCTCCCTTCTATCCTTGATGCGTGAAGCGTGAATTCTCCACCCTCCGTTCGGCTTGGTGACATTTGAGTTCTACCAAACTGAAAGTAGTGTTGAAGACTGTCACTTCGAGCAATATTCATATCAATAGTGGCCAATATGGAAGAATGTAGAATGTTTTTCTGTCTTGGGGTTCGCCTCCGTATCTATGTTAATGTTTATAAGAATGATTCAAGAACCTCCATTCTTCTTTTGGTTTCCTTCAATTTATGTTTGATCCCTCGATCCTTCACTATATTCTTCATTTTCTTGACTTTTAGACACTTCTTTAAAATATAGTTTCGATCACTGACCACATGTGTCATATTCCACTTAAAAAAACGGAAAACTAAATGGGTAGGATGTTAACCTACCGAGAGATAAACTGCTTGATGAGATGCTATCCTAGAAGGAACGGCTCAGGGAAAATCGGACAGAGGAAGGAGTTAGGAAATGATTGATGACATGGGAGGATTCTGAGATATACAAAATAAAGTATAAATTGTCGTCTAACGATCCCCCCCCCCCCAATTGGAACATTTTGCCACAATTTTCCGACCCCTTATGAATTTAAAAAAATTTTTTTAATAAACAATTAAAATTATTCAAAAATATTATAGCTACAGAATTTTGCTTTGGTGTATAGATTTACCATAATACCCTGCTTTTTAACGGTAAAATGTAAGCTATAAATATCATTTTGCGCAAAATATTAAGAATTTTCAAAAAATGAAAAAGTTGTAATTATTTATTTTTAATTCATTAACAAATATACGTATTTGAACGGAGTTGGGCTCATTTTGTAGGTAATTTAATTTTCTAAAAAATATGTTTCATGTGTTCTCACATCTAAACAACATCCTCGGTTTCATAAGCGAAAAAGTAAAAAAGTGCGATTTTCAGCGGTTTTTCATTGTTTAAAAAAAAGCAAGAATATCAATTTTTGCCCTCACTGTGAAATTCTTCGTCCCGGACCCGAAAGACGCCCGATTATCTTGGTCTGCTCCCGCGCCTAATTCCTTGCCGGATCGACTGGACTAAATGCCGATGGAGGGAAAAGCGGAAGATGTGGAGAGAGAGTCGGAGAGACACAAAGGGGGTTTGCACTGGATGAACTTGCCGGGTGAGGAAGAGGATGAGGGCGGGTCGGTCCGTGGATATTTCGGGCGAATCATTAGTTCCTTAAATTAAAGATTGAGCGTTTTAAAAATTACATCGTTAAAATTGAAGTTTTAATTGTAATAAGTTACCGGGATTACCTGCTTGCATTACGTAAATAATTTTTATCGCTAACTGTAAGAGGTCTCGCCTTTCCAACCGGGATGCGGCGCCGGCGGGCACCACCGACGTTTCGAGGGCCAAAACCCCCATCATCTTCGGGGTGAGTTCGTACCCCGAAGACGACGGCAAGTCCAGGACCCCACCTACAAGTCGGTACCCCTCCACCCGAACCCAAGAACTCCCTTCGTTTCGACGGGGGATACTTCGAGATCCTTGAAAATGCGCGCGCGCACGAACGCGCACCGTCCAGGGTCTCCACCATTCCCCACTGGCCTCGTTCTTCCCTCTCGACGATCCATCCCGACGATCGAAGTGTCAGCATCGCCGTCGGACGCGGCCGTAGCTGACTACGCTGCATTTGGTGGGATTGGCCTGCAGTTTCCAGCGGGTGAGCCAGTCTTCCAGGACATCAAGGTGGTCTTGGAGGTACCTGACTGCAGTGTTTGGGTGGAGGGATTGTGCGGTTATGGCGGTGTCGTCTGCATACAGCATGAGGTGGGTTTTGGGATTCGCCGGGACATCATTAATGAAGAGGTTGAAGAGGGTAGGGGATAGGACGGCACCTTGGGGGACGCCGGAGTGGATTCGGTAGTTTTCGGACTGAAAGGAATTAACTGAGACGTAGTACGATCGGTTGGTTACAAAGGAGAATAGGGTTTTGGAGATGTAGGTGGGGATGGGCAGTAGAGTGAGCTTGTGGATTAATCCCTCCACCCAAACCTTATCAAAGGCCCGGTTGAGATCCAGGTAGGCTACTTGGGTGTTTAGCCGCTTGTGGGTCCCAGCTGTTATGATGTCTGTTAGCTTGGCGATCTGATGGACGGTGGATGTCCTGGCGACGAATTCCATCTGCTCATGGCGGATGAGTTCGCCGTCATCAATGAAGGGCTGCAGGCGGTGGAGTATAACCCTTTCAAGGATTTTAGCCAGGGTGGGGAGGAGGCTGATGGGGCGGTAAGAGTTGGGGTCGGTTGGGGATTTGGTGGGTTTTAGGAAAAGGATAATTTTGGCACGCTTCCAGGCGGTGGGGAAGTATGCGAGCGAAACACAGGCGGTGTACAGATGGGAGAGGAATAGGAGGAGGAGGCGGGGGAGAGCCTTCACACATCGGTTTCCTATGTCGTCATGTCCGGCTGCTCTGCGGGAAGGTAGGAGGCGTATTATGTCCTCTACTTCTTGGAGGTGGACCGGCTGTGGTTCTGAGGTGGGCGTCCAGTTCAAGGCGGCAATTGAAGACTGGACCTCGGATTCTATGGGGGAGGGGGCGGTGTTGGTGTAGACGTGGCTCAGGGAAGTAGCGAAGAGGTTGGCTTTATCAGCGTCGGTGACTGCGGTGGTGGAGCCAAGGCGGAGTGGTGCGGAAGGGGAGTACTTCTGGCGGATATTCCGTGCCATCATCCAAACGGAATTGCCCTTGGAGGACAGGGAGGAGACCAGTTTACTCCAGGCTTCTCGCCGGAATCGCCTAATCTGTGCCTGTGCTTTGCTCCTGAGCACACGGTAGTCGATTAGGTCGAGTCTGTCTTGGGTGGCCTGCCAGTTTTTCCTGGCCGCATTCCGTTGGCGCAGGGTTTGGAGGATGTAGTGCGGTAGGGAATCAGGTGCTGTTGGAGCTGTCGGAGGGAATCGTGAAGCTTGGACTGCATCTTGAATGGTATGCTGGAGTTGATGAACAGCATTATCCAGATCAGAGAGGGTGGAGAGAGGTAGTTTTAGGAGAGTGCGTGCCTTTCCGGAAACCCTTTGGGTAAAGGCCTTCCAGTCGACTGCAGATGGGGGATGGGCGTCGGCGAGAGGGGACATAGGGACGGTATAGAGCAGCAGTAGGTGGTCTAAGGCGGAGTTAGCCAGTGTGATGGGGACGGGGGCCTGCAGGATATGTGAGGAGAGGACTATGTCCAGGATATCGTTTGAGGCGCGGTTGAGGCCGTAGTGGGTGTAAGTGGGAGGGGCTGAGACGAGGAAAGGAGAGGTGAGAGACAGGTTGTAGAGGCTTTTTCCCTTGGCGTTGGTGGAGTTGCATCCCCAGGGTGTGTGCTTCGCGTTGAAGTCTCCGCCGATGAGCGCGGGTGTTTGCGCTATCGTCTGCAAGGCCGATCGGTCGGTTTTTCCTATGGTGGGTCGCGGGGGGATATATGCTGACCACAGGTCCACTTCACCACTTGCCGTTGGGATGCGGACGCCAACCAGTTCAGCCAAATGGGTTCTGGGTGGGGGGATTTGGGCGAACGGTATGTGCCTCTTGACCAGGACAGCAACACCGCCGCATCTGCGTCTGGCCTCTGTTAGGCGATCCCGTCGGACGGTTCGGAAGTTAGGGATGCGGAGGGAATCGGGGGGTATTAACCAGGTTTCTTGGAGTATGATGACATCGGGGTTGTGGTCGCGGGTTAGTTGGATCAGTTCGGGTTTTTTCGGGAGGATGCTGCAACAGTTCCACTGGAGGATGGTAATTGACAATGGAAGGGAATTAGGCATTGAAGAAGGAAAGTGCAAATTGGGCTATCTCGGTGATGAGGAGGGGGAAGAGGGAAGCATCTGCCGGTTTGGCGGCTATCTTCCCGAAAAGGCGGAGGATGAATGGTCCGAGGAATGTCAGAAAATCTGCGCTTCCCTGGGATGAGGATGGTGGGGTTTCGGATGGTGGGGTTTCGGATGGTGGGGTTTCTGATGGTGGACTTTGGTTGGACGAGGAGTCAGTGGGAGGGGGGTTTTGTTGTTCTCGGGCTGCGGGTGACGGGTGCCTGGAGTTGTTGGGGGGTGTTGAATGAGAGGATGAGGTGGTCGTGGAGAGGTCGGCGGTTGGGGGTGTGTCAGGCAGGGGTGGGAATTCGTCCAAGTCTTCTATAGGTGGCGTGGAGGTAGGGTCAGGGTCTCTGGGACGAATAAGCTTAGCAGCATAGGATATGTAGGATTTACATTTTCTGTAATTGGCCGGGTGGGCCTCGTTACAGTTGGCGCATTTGGCGGGAGTGGTGAGGGTCGTTGCTCTGCATTCTTGCGGTGGATGGGATTCTCCGCAGCGGACACAGCGCGGGAGGAGGCCACAGGTCTTATAGGTGTGCCCAAATCTCTGGCACCGCGTGCATTGGGGGGGTCCAGCTGAGGGTTTGTGGTTTTCTAGTTTGATTGCCAGGCCCAGGAGGCTAGGCAGGGCTAAAAAGGTTTCGGCTTGCCCAGGGTTGGCCAGGGATATTTGAAAGAGCGGGAGGTTGCGTCTTGGGAGTGGTGTGTGAGGGGCATCCGGGTTTTCCCTGGCGTGCTGATCTAGTCTGAGTTGTTCAGACTTGGTTGGTCGGGAAGTCTGCATTTGTCGGATGGTTGCAGTAACCAAACCTTTGTGTCGAAGGGCTGCTTCGATGTCAGCTGTGGCGGTGTCGGCCGCAAGTCCGCGGAGGACATAATACTTCTTCCTGTCCTCCTTAAGCTGGAAGGTGTAGTATTCCCATTGGTTGGCAGTCAGGACGCTGGTTACAGCCCTGTGGTCTTCTGGCCGGTGGCAGATGATTTTAATGTCCCCTCCGGCCATGGAGGCAACGGGTGGGAACAGGCAGGCGGCTGTGATGGCCCTGGAGCGCGTTGCGCAGTCGCGGGTGCCACGGAGAAATATCGGTGGCATTTTGTGCGGTCTGGGGGTGGGGGCGCGGTGGCAAGGTCAGCGACTTCCATCTCGGTGAAGTTGGTAAGGGGTTGAAATTGGTTGGTGAGCGACAGTTGTTTCGCGGCGGGGGGCGTAGTGGGTCTTGCGCGGCGTTTCCGTCGCACAGGAATGAATCCACCGTTGTTATCGGTTTCCATTTCCTCGGTTTCGCTGTCCGAGGGAGAATCGTGCTGGGCTGGTGGTTGGCGGTTAAGGGGGTTTCCTGAGCTGTTGGGGCGATGACCCTGATGGTGTGAGGCTAGGTGTGCTGCCGGCGCCTGCCAGTGGAGGGTAGTGGAATGGGAGGTAGAGGTGGTGGGAATATTATGGTCCTGCGAAGGACCGGGTGTGGAATTCTTATGGTCCTGCGAAGAACCGAGCGTGGAATTTATTCCACAAGTTGGGGGGTGAGCCAGCGGGACCGGTGGAATAGTGGGTGTGTCATGATGGTTGGCACTATGGCCAGGGTGGGTTATGGGAGTGAGGTAAGGTAATTGAGGAACTTGTGTTTGTTCCTGGTATTTGGGAGTTACATCTCGTTGCTGTTGCAGGGGAGGTTGGAAGGATAGTTGTCTATCGGGTTCCGGAGTCGCCAGGGGCAGATGGTGCATGGGGGCGGTAGGAGGTGGAATGGTAGCGGGGAGTTAATGGTCCTGCAAAGGACCTTTGGTATAGGTTTTTTCAGAAGGGGGTGGGAGGGGGTGGAGGCTATGGCTGTAGCGGGTGCATCGGATGGAACGCACTTTGGGGTGTGTGGGATATGGAGCCGGTTACTGGTGTTCTAGAAACTGGTATCACTTCCGGATATCCAGGCGCCATTGTTGGATGGGGGGTGGAGGGGGGTGGGGGGGTGGAAGGCTAGTAGATCCCGGGGTCACCAGGGGCATATGATGCACGGGGGTGGAACGGGGTGGGATGGTAGCAGGAAGTTGATGGTCCTGCAAAGTACCGGCAGAATAATTTTTGGGGGCGGGAGGGGGTCGGGCTTGTGGTGGTAGTGGTAGTATGGTATGCAATGAAATTTGGTCCGGGCGGAATGTGGGGTCGGATGCCGGAGTCTGAGAAACTGGTGTCAGTTTAGGGAGAACAGACGCCATTGTTATTTGGGGGGCTGGGGGGGTGGGGGGGTGGAATGCTAGTCGATTCCAAGTTTCCACGGCGTTGCTGCCAAAGGGGGGTGGTTTGGGAGGGAGAGGGTTGGGCGGCGGGTTGATGGCCCTGCAAAGGACCGGGAGTAAAATGGCCGGAGCGCCCCCCTGGGGTGTCCTGCGGCGATGTTATCGGTGAGCGACTGCGATCGGAATCCGGCGTCGTTGACTCCTCTGAAGTCTGATCAGAGGAGGTCGCGGCGGAGTCGAGCGACTCCTCGGAGGACGCTGTCTCCATCCTGGGGCGCCCCGGGGGCGCGCCCGGGGGGGTTGGGTGCCTGGGGTACAGCCGATGTGTGCGGCGGATCGCTGGCAAGAACTAGGGGGAATCAGTGCTGCGGGACCCTAGAGAGGGGACCCGTCTGTTTCAACCGGAGGTGCAGGGGAGGCGCAAGTCCTCTTCCCCGGTATCCGCAGACGAGACGACCAGCAGGGGGGTCAAGGGGGGGAGTACCCTCCGGTCGTGAGAAGGTGGGGCTAAGTTAGCCACCCCGTCCGAAGGCCTCCCCGCCTGCTATAGTGATCCGCCGCACCGAGGCGGTGACAAATCCGTCAGGAAAAAGGGTTGTCCCGGGACTGCCGAATGCTCGACGCTGATTGGTCCGCCCGTCTCGGGGAGACGGGGGGCCGTCGCGGGTCGCGAGGGTGTCGCTGCCGGGTGGCGTTGCACTGAGGAGGATCCTCGGCTACGGCTGGGAAGATCTGCTCAGTTCCTGGTTTCTTCTCCAGAAGAGGTCCGGCTGCGGAATATTGCCTACTTGTTTATTTCAATATATGTACGTCACTTGGTTGTCACTGGATATCGCATTCATCCGACGGTCAACGCGAAGGAGAAGTCGGAAGGAGGCGTCGCTTTCCCCCCCCCCCGCATCCCAGTTTCCCGAAAATGCTTAGGTTTGCGAGGATTTCAAAAAGTCAGCCAAAGGAGAAAAGATTCACCTGGACAGAAATTATTTCCAACTTACGGCACATTTATAGCAAGAATTTAAGAAAAGCCTGAGAATACTCTGCAAGACAGCGAATGACATCTATTATAACGATTAATTTTCCTCAATACTCAAAACTGTTGAAGTTACAAGAAAATAATCCCGTATAGATCATAAGATGGTAAAAGAACATAAACTTTAATTTTGTCCGAGAAGATTGAATCACTATAGGAAAATTCACACTTCAAATTTAAATATATCCACTTAATTTTTTGCTAATGTGTCACAACATTTCACAATGTAATGGTGCCTTTATAGAACTTTCAAGATGGTAGAGGCATAACTGGGCAACAAATTCGATTCCTTTGCTTTCCATTCTATTATAACAGAATACGGGAAGATAAAAAAATGTAGTTCTCCATCTACGTAATGCGATATTGGCATAACTACTCACTCTTAAAGGTTTAGCCTTACTAACTATCAAACATTCAATCGCAGTGCGCCGTTGATATTTGCAGAGGAAAGATAAGATTCTGTGCGATTCATCTTTTAAAAGTGGCGAAAACTCGGGTAATACCAGGTAAGAATAGATTTATTGAAATTAATTTTATTCTATTGAGGAGTTAGAAGAAATATGCATACGACTACGTAATACCCTGCAAGCCGCCGCAAGGGGGCGCGAGGCAAGGGGTGAGTGAGTGAGAGCCATCACGCACCAGGCATATGCATTTCCACGTGCAGATTCATATTAAATATAGGTAATAGACATTGAGAAAAACAACTAACAATCAAAAATGACAATGACATATATCAATTAACATTTAATTTTAAAAAAGCACATGCGAGATAATATACACACAATACACTAGCTATTATCTCCGAGCATGGGGTCGTGTTTATTTTATATTTATTTTGGTCTCTAATTTTGCGTGGAAAAAATGACATTTTATATCTTCTGTTTGACAGCCTGCCTCTCTGAACTTATGTTCGTGATCTAATCTACCGCAGGAAGTCGAGGCTAGGAATATATTTTTGACTTCTCCGCTGAAGTGATCTTCCTGAATCTGCATAATAAATTTAACCCGTACTTCAATCTACACTCAAAGAGTGTTTCCAAAGAAAATTTCCCCAATCAATTTGCTGCTCTGACACGTTGGTCGTATCAACTTTGACAAGTCTAGCTGCTATATGCTGAACTCGATCCAACTCCAACACCAGTCCTGTCCAATTCGGGTCGCATACACTCGTGGCATATTCGAGATGGAGCCTAACTGATGGAATGTAACTGCGCTATTTTATCGTCTCATTACATTTCCCCATTACCCTTCGACAACGACAACGCGAATTTCTCTCCGCGGGATTGGCCGCCATTGGTACCGGTTTAAAACACCCGGCGAGCCGAAATCCCAGCAGACGGTAACCCGGATGGCCAGTCATTACTTTTCAGACGTATGCGTCCTTCAACGTGCTTTATGGCTGTACAAAAAGAGCATGCGACGTTTACAGACAAATCATCTTCGAGAGGAGCAATGGAGGTGCAATAAAATTACTTAAGTAGCTCCCTCCAGATTATACGTACTTGGGTGCCGACACGTGCGAAGTACATTCACGTATCAAAGTCCTTTTCTCAGTCCATAAAAAATACCAGGTCTGCATCCCATTCATACCTCCCCCCCACCATACAAATACTCTGCTCCCGTGGTAATCCGGGCTCGGTTTCTTCGGGCGGAGAAGCTGAAGAATACCTGTGGTTTTCGCAACAAAAAAGAAATATATTCGCCACACATAGCGCGAATTAAAAAACGGGAAGAATCGGAAGTAGAAAAACAAAAAACGGTAGACTGCGCATCATCGTTCGTTTCGCAGGACTGTGATCATTGCGAGCGAGGGGCGGAGTCGAAGTTGTGCGGACTTGGTTCGAGTCTCGCTCATTTTCAAATCGGCGAGGGGGGGAGGGGCCTTCGCATCATCCCACCAGAGAGAGTGACGACAACTGTTTTGTATATCCTTTTTAAATAAACTTTATCTTCTATTTCCGTTAAATCTACTACTAATTAAATACTTGACGAATCAGTTTTTCAAAATAAAAATCGATGAAAATCGTGGGTCGTGAAATGAATTTGAAACAGGGCCTCGATGCACCCGGACGAATTGCGCGCGCGTGTCGAGTGGTGCCGTTACACGCAGTGGTCAATTCCACGCAGCACTTTGCAACTTTTAATCACTATGATTCGACGCGTGGGGTTTTTCTGTACCAACCTAACAACTAAAAAAAATATTTACATGCAAACTTTTTTTTAGCCTTTTGTCCAAATTTGATTTCACTCTGCGACACTATTCGTCGTGTAGACTTGGCGCGTCTCTTCTCTCCCCTCCCCCCCCCCCTTAGTGGGGGGGGGAGACGACTCGTGGGGGGCGTCATCCCTCGGCAGGATAACCAAAACCAGGTTCCGCGTCGTGTGAGGATGGAAATAGGACACTTTAGCTTGTTGCATTTCGTGAAATTGTTGAATACAAGCAGGGGGGAGGTCAGATACCCTTGGATTCGATCCCTTAAGAAATGACCACCCTCCCTCATAACAACCACAGAAAACGCTCTTCACACTCTCTCCCTCTCTCTGCAAACCCCTTTCATTTGCGTGACCCTTTTTGTGATGCCAGACTTCCCCCCGCTCACCCCCTCGCCCCCCCTCCAACATCATTCATTCCCTCCACCTCCTTCCTCTGTCGTTCCGAACTCGTGTTCGTGATTATTCGTCGTGCTTCCAAGCACACCGCACCCCTCCCCTCACCTCTCCCCCCCCCCCCTCCACCACACCACGCCCCTCTCTGCATTTGCCACTTGGCTCCCTCTCCTCCGAACCATTTCCTTCCTCAACACCACTCCATCCTCCTCTCACCCGCACCACGCTCCCTCACTAAAACCCCTTCCTTACACCCTTTCAGCTATCGATTTCGCGAGAGAGGGGCTCACCCCCGTCCCACCTCCCTCCACACTCCCCCACTCCACCCACCTCCCCTCTCATTTCATCCTGTCCGAACTCCGCCCACCCATCTCCATTCATACATACACTCGCACGCATTCTGATAGATCCCCCA
>WURS02040074.1:0-11296 GCA_011762765.2 Rhinocypha anisoptera
CGGGGTATCCAGAGTATCCATAGCCTCCGTAGCCTCCATAGCCTCCATAGCCACCATAGGCGGCATGTCCGCCGTACGCACCAGAGGCGTACGGGTAAGCACCAGCACCGGCACCGGCGTAGGGATACGCTCCGCGATTGTAGTAGCCGAGACACACGGTGTCAGCTGCTTGGACCTTCTCAGCGTCTTTGACGTCGGCGGCGGCGGCGACGGCCACGGCGGCCAGGACGAGGAGGAGAGCGAACTGGAGAAGCGGGAGGTTGAGCAATGAGCAGGAAATCCAACCGCTTTGATCTTAACCCTTTACAGTTACTTTCAATGTTACTAGTTTCACTACTTATACTAATAGAATAAAGAATTCCTCCGTGTAAAGAGTTTTGTGACACAACAATTAGTCTTCGGATCCAAAAAAACCACCTACCTCCAAATCAACGCAGACCACTCACCTAGTCCTACTAAATAAAAAAGTGCCAATAGTCCTAGTGGACCATGCACCAAACCATCATCCACCTCTCTCATCGCGTGAATAATGTGAGGAGATTGACTCAATACATTAAACTCTACACCGCTACCCTAAGTTCGTTTTGATAAAAAAAGGACAGAGCTACCGCAGTACTGAGCCCGTAGGCAAGTGGAAATTCAATTCGTGAGTTCGCGTCACCTCGCCGCCTTTCTAGACAGTATACCACCCAAGACCATCACCCAGTTCTGGTTTTAGCTGAAGGTGTCAGGGGCGTCACTTGGATTTGAACCCGAGGTTTCCGTTCAATGATCGAGCACTCCAATCACTGTGCTTTTACGTCCGACTGTAGAAATGAGTCTCAAAAGAAGAGACTGATTTAGTGAAGCCTTTGTCGCTCGCTACGACCAGTCGTATTCAGACAAGTATATAAAGATGGCCTGCCATCAACGTATTTGCGATTCCCTCGACTCAAAGTGGGAGGTATTTTTTATAAAGTACAATTAGCATAGCTATAATATAAATTAGTTATTATACTGTCTCGTCAGCCTCATTGTATCCTGCCTGGCAATAAAATGTTAATGTTCATTCCTAATCCTAGATAAACAACTTTGCAACCAATTTTTAGACTGATAGTCAATCGTGATTGCTTCAATAGTGAAATAAAAATGTATTTACGCAGTAAGAGATTAGCAGTGGTTACTAAAAATTTTATTGACGAAACTTCAGTCCTGCCTTATCTCCATTCTAAAATAGAATCGATCATATATGTAAGAAAATATTATATTAAATAAGATTCAGATAAAAAACTACCAGCTGTGACCCATGCAGCAACGACCCCGCGAAGTCACATGACTGAAGTTTAAATTTCTGGAAATTTAGATGAAGCATCTTAATCTTGCAAGATTAAGCTTAATCTAACCCTGTCGGGATAGAAGAAAACACGCGAATACTTTGATCAAAAATTATTTCCTGGATTACCGAATGGAGGTACATTTTTACTGTACCCTGAAAACTAATGAATAATACTTCGGTAGTAATCCTTATCTCAAGCTAATAAATAATTTTGTCTTTATTATCTCGAAATTAGGACCATATGGTTCTCTCTTTTACATTTAAGCATTCTGTCAATTAAAATTTGAAAAGAGCTATGCCCGAAGCGGGACAAAAACCCGGGATCTTTGGGTTAGCATGCGGTCACACTACCCACCAGTCTAACCCGACCGGCAGAAGTTAAGCACCATTCTTATGATATAAATCTATGCTCCTCCATGACATTTTATATTCGTCTATAGTTTTCTACTCTTATCACGCTCAATTATCTAATACCTATACACCTTTCAATACCGAGTTCAACATTTTACTATCTACTAGTATCCTTGCCATTCATTTTTCCAAGTTAGCTTTTGATTTCCTCTCAGATATGTAATGAATCCCTGAAATCTTACCTTCCAGAAAATGAGTACTTCATTATATTGTGGCAAAAAGGAAAAAGGTAACTTCCTAGAAAGCATATATTTCCTGTAATCGAGAGTTATTTGAATATTAAATAAGGATAATTCTTAAAATGAATTTACCCATACTTAAAAATATATAGTTACTTCGTTTGTACTACACTGACTATGAGAAAATATATAATAATGTAAATGTTCATACAGTCGCTGTTTCTAAAGTTTTCTTCGGAATTCCCACTAGTAATGCAACTTACATCTAGCAAAGATGTGATTCATATTTCAAGTCTAATGCTAACCGTACTTCATAAGTCTACTGGCCGTATTAGTATTTCGCTGAACGTGCTATTGAAAAGGAAATGGAAAAATATTATTTCAAATTTTAGTTCTTCGCTAAACTTATTTAAGCTATCACAGAATTTTCTACAATATTCCTCAACATAAAGTGAACTAAAGATTTATATTTCATCATGGTACTAAACGCACTTTAAGATGATCTCTCGCGACACCCTGTCCTCGATTAAACTCTTTTGGAATATTTAATTTCCGTTTTAGGACACACTGACATTATCGCCTTTGTCGATTAATATCAAATGCGATAGGATTCGCAGGGAAACGTTAATAAATGAATGTATTGCAAGCAGAGCCCTTTCACTAGACTCCTTGTCTGTATCCGATGCCTACACTTAGTAAAATTTGAACTATATTACAAAAAGAGTATTCGCTGTCTGAACTCCGGAAAGCAGAAATATAAGTAAAAAATCCTAGTAAGAATAATTCAACTAAAACGTTACCCGTTGTTTTACGATTAAATGTTATTTTTATATGTATTTTACAGCAAATAATACAATTCTTGTTTGATTTCAAATCAGAAGAGTTATTACAACCCATATATTTTATTTTAAATTGAATTACTCTATAAAACGTTACTCAATGGAAAGGTTTTTACAACTTCTATAATCTACATAATATAACAATAAGAATAATTTTACTTTCCAGAAAAACGAGAACTTCGTAACATTTTACAATAAAAACATACGTTTGCACTTTCTTTAAGGTTTATGTTTCGAATAAATTCGTTACCCATTCTTGCAGCAAAGATGTATATTACTAACACTATGTGTTAGTACTATATTACATGCGCAGAGTACTATATGCATACATACTCCATAGTATATATATACACACACACTATGGAGTACATAGTAAACTTATTAAGTATTAGATCCACCAACGGAGCAGACAGAGGGTCCAGGGGACTCCTCTCCATGTTCCGTCAAATGTGACCTCGGCTCACCTTGATAGCTGCCATGACTTCGGTTTCGACGAAGGGAGTTTCGGTCAGTGTTGAACTCTCGAGCTTCTCACGAGCACAGTGAAGATCTAAGGACCCGTAGCAGATTATATACCCAGCGGCCACGAGGGGATCCGGAAGGGGAGGGGACAGGAGAAGGGCAGGAGAAGAGGGGAAGGGTGGGCTTGATGTATGGTGGGCATCCACAGCGTTGTTCCACCGTAAAAGTGGTTTCCAAAGGGGGGAGGTAGGTGAAAAAAATATGAAAAATAAAAATGAGAACGAGGATTGAGTATAATGGCGAGACGATGCGCAGACGTCCCGTTGGGTCGAGGGGGGGGTCAGGGTAAGGGGCCCCTGGATGCCGAGTATTGCGAGAGGGCTAATTTTCTCCCCTTGCCCTTATCCCGGCGCATAAAAAATGATTAATCGTCCGTGGGCATTACGGTAATCTGCCGTGTTTATACCCACGTGTGCTCGGGCGTCGAGATCTCCGGGCAGTCGCTCGCAGGGAAAGGCCAATCGGCCGCCGGGTGCTCATCCGATATCCAAATACGAGCGGTGATTCATTCGAAAGATAATTGCGAATTATAAAAGAGTTTGTTTTTTTTCTTCTTCTTCCGTTGCCTCCTTAGCTAAAGCACTGATAAAAAAAAGAGATCCCAGTCTGTACGATGCCGAGTGAGGGGATTAGGTCATTTTCTTTATTTGTCCTAGGGCCGCCATTGTGAAGGGAACGTTGGCGCTTCGCTGCTGCAAGGGTGAAATGGTTCGTTTGGGATGACGGTGACATCCACGACAGAGATGAGGGTGTCTCTGAACCATCGTCACCCGCTGAATCCTTGACATTTAATGTCAGTCGCCAAAATTGCAATTCCAAGTTAACAACGTCTCCAGATGCTTGCGCTGACTTCCCCGCACATACAAAATTCTAAACATTTCTCTTCCTGAGCCGAGTAGCTTTTTCAGTGGAGAAATATAATTTTTTGGTCACCATCATATGAATGGCTCTCCCAAACCTGAAACAGGACCCGGAGACTCGGCACCCTAACAACTTGGCCATTTTTTAAAATACAGAAACATAATTAGATGACTTAATTCTTCCTCTCTTCTTTTTCCTCTGCGTCATTTTTACTGTCGTAGCTTATGCCACTTCAGTTTAAACTGATGGTGGATGATCGTATTTAAAGTTTTCTTTCGGAGAATTCGGCAGCTTCACGCTACTCCTTCCTTGAAGCAAGCGTCTTCCATCATTTCAATTTTAAAATAAATGTAGCATAATTTTTTTCAACCATCGCTATTCGGCAACTTAAATTTTCCCCACACTCGTCAAATAACTATAGAAATAATTGACTTTACAGCAGGTTTCGACTTCGATCGAAGAAAAACGAGTGGTAACAGATGAGGAGTATGAAATAAAAGTTAGAGGAAAAAATACATCGCATCGCCATATTCAAATTCTAAAATGTTATGACATGTGCGATTTATAAAATATAAATTTTCAAAGCACCCATTCTCCTGCATCGGTTAGTTATAGTATCCGACTTCTAGGATGCCAAATCAAAACTCAGGATTCCAAGTGACTTGCAGCCCAATAGTAAGTATTCGCCAGAGAAAGAACTGATTATTGGTTACCCGGTAACATTATCTGTTTTAACGGGTTGATTTGACAGGCAGATTTGTGGAGAATTCCAAAAGTCCTTAACGTCCGGCAAACCCCATTTTCAAATAAATAAATAAATACTCGTAATTCATCTCCATGATACCATATATTCATTTAATCCTCTAACTAAATTACAGATTTTAAATTAAAATAACAAATAGAAAACATGAAAACTTTACGAAAAATAAATTTGGAGCCAGGTGTATTCCAATTAATATTTTAATAGGTTTTATGATTAGTTTTCTCGCTTTTTCAATAAATTAAAATTTGCCTATATTAATTTGCCTATGCCTAATATTTAAGTTTCACGTTTAAGTGAAATTTATTTTTCTTGGTCTGCGTTGGCATGTATTTATTGATATATTCACCCGTTCTCCAAACAGAGACCTGCGACATAGGTACCTACTATGAAGGACAGATTATGCGGATGTACCGTCAATTACGATGCACTTTCTTTCTGCCCTTTCCTTAGAGCAAATGGCAATAAAAGATGAATCCCACGCAATCCTAAGCAATAAAATCTGAGGTTTTAAATTATAAAATCCCTGAGAATTTTTATGAATGGATGAGAACGCGGATGAGGAAAATTTATTATTTTCATGTTACGTTTAGAGAATATTAGAATAATGCGTAGATATAAATAAAATAAGAGAAGATGACGCCAACACTGACATGGCGAGCTTAACTTCAATGATCTAGCTCAGGTTTTTGATACGGAGTCACATTATGGGCAGCTTCTCGCCAAAGAAATGGGAGTGGTCACTATGGAAAGTGGGCTAGTAACTCAAATGACCATCTCCGTATAACCTCCTATCTCTTCCTAATGAACATAAACCGTGTTCATGTTATTTTAGACTTAATGAAGTCAACAAAAAGGGGAAATAAATTTTTTTAAATCTTTTACATCTATGAAAGCCTGATAAGTTAATAAATAGACATTCCCTCAAACGTTTTTTTTTACTTTTTATATTAAGTAAAAGTCTCCCGTTCCGCCAGTATGAATGATAATACTGTCCATCAGTGAGTCTGATGTATGCATCGTTTATGTATGGAAACAGTTGGTGTGTCTCGTAAGTTTATTTCCTAAAAGAATAATGGCTATTAATACAAAATATATTAGCATAGGGTTGATATTTTTTCTTTATCGTTTAATTCTCAGCCGACTAGAACGTCTTAAGAGTTATCGTCAAATATTCAATCACATCGGCATTTAAAATACTGCTCACGGATCAGGATGTGGCATAGAGAAGGCTTTTTACATACCTTTAAATTTTTTTTTAAGCCAGTAATTCAACTATTATGCATACATGTATAAAGAAAAAAGTTACCTGGTTCCTTATTAAAGATATCTTAAATTCAAACCAAGTACACACACACATACTGAATGAACAACTTACTTACTGTAGTTTTCTTTGAATGTAATTTCAGCCCTTAATCCTGATTGTCTAATACATAAATTCATTAACTGTTCTTCAAATTCTAATATTATAAAATTGAGAATATAGGTAAAATTAATGAAATAGCCATTCACATTACCCAAACCATTACAAAAACATTACAAATAGCCCTTAAATTTTTAAGTATAATAAATATTATACCAAACGAAAAGCCATAGATTTGTTTATTTGTATAATCAATAATAACAATTTTCATATTCACTACTCTGTTGAATTTTAACAATGAAAAAAACTTATAATTTCACTAGAATCAGTCCCACCTATAAGAAATTATATCACACATTTCTAAGTATTGATTCAGTAGGTCATAATCTTCTCAAGTAAGTCAGAAAATTCGCAGATTATGTGCGTATGTTAGCGCTGATTTTCCAAACAAAAAGAGTGAAACTCCTCTGATGATCTCACACCTGGAGTGTAGTTGAACTACGATCTTATTTGATGACAAAATTTGATGCATGTTCAATGACCTATTCCGTATTTCCACTGGCCGATGTACATTAAAGGCATTCACTCCCAAGTAAACCCATTCCACGCTTCCCGCATAGCAGTTATACGACCGATGCTAATGCCTGACTGCCACTTACCAAAGTACACCCAACACATTACGGAAGAGAACGTGCAATACCGTAAACATATTCAAGTCGTCATTTTCTGCTCATCCATAAAATAAACCTAAGCATCTAAGCAGATATCGTGTATATAGAACTCACGTTGAAAGGCCTCCTTCTAGGTCTTCCACCGAGCTTCAGTAGCAATATCGTACGACTCAAGGCTTTTTCACCCAATAATATTTCGCGAAAGAATGAAGAACGAATTTGACATTTCGGCATCCCAAAAGCTTAATCCTCAAATTTTGAAAGTTTGAATTCAGAGCGTTTCGACTCGGAGCTTTCGTGGGCACCTCCTCCGTCTCCTGGGATAATTCTATCGAAAGATGTGGAGAAATGCAATGGCGTCGACAGAAACAGAGACGTGTACGATTAATCACTAATGGGAACATCGAATTTAATTAAATTATACGTTGCTGCTATCATCCGAGAGCTTGGATATTGGTCCTCAATTTTTAGAGAAGTCTCTCATTGTACGAAGGTTTGAGAAAACACTGCAATTCCACATAAAAATATATATTTATTACATATTTAAATAATATATATAATTTAAATAATTTATATATTTGAATGAATATATATTTTTATATGGCATTGCAGTGTGTTTTGTCAAACCTTTCATAATGAAAGAATTCCACTAAGTAACGCCTGAAACCACATCTCATTTCTCATTTCTTATTTGATGTTCTGAGAAAAAGTCAAGCACTCCATGCCCCACATCAATAAATGAGTGGAACAATGAGAATTTCTTTAGAGCCAATCGGTTTTTTGGATCCAGAAAAAATCTTTATGTATCGTATCGCTCCTTGCTAAGACGTATTTCTCTGTAAAAAGTAAAAGAAACTATTTCTCAAAATAGTTAACCACCCAATAAATCAGCCAAAACTGCCACTTATTTGACTATTCTCGGACTATTTTTTAAAATGTCATGAAATAAGTTGTCTCTATTCGGAGAAATGAGATAAAGAGATAACTCCATGGAACACAGTTTATCTCCAATATTATTACGTTTCGATAAATTATGACAAGGTCCGTTTTTCTACATTAATTAAATAAAAACAACCTAACACAAGAACCGCATATATTTCTAGTAAGACTTCTAAAAAAAGGTTAAAGTTTTGTGGCATACCTCATCAAGCGAAGCACTTCATAAAGACTGCTTGTTTGAAAAAAACTAAACACTTAAATGGGAACTACGGAAGCGTCGGCCATCCAGACGAATTTCCATCGAGGAAAATATATCGTCATTTGGAATGCGGGCCGTTAATTTAACTCACAAAAGATAACATTATTGTTTCTCATGATTCCTCTGGGATTTTAATTTTCCCTTAACTTATTTTTAAGACAATATTGAAGCTTTTGTAGGATTTTCTAAACTTTTAACGTACACTGTGATTGAAAGGCGGTTAGGGGTAACAACCGTGTTGGTTTATTCCTGTGAGCTCACGTTTGCCTCTAGATATATAGATATCGAGGTTAAACTCCACGAGGGACATTGGTATTGTATTTTCAAGATAATAAATTTCCTTTATTGAATTTATGACACCTTAGAATACCTAAGATGTCCGATTACGATTTATATATTCTCTATAATTTGGAAAATAATTCAAATTTTAGAACGGAAATAACGACTCTATTGTGCCACGTAGAGATAGAACAGGATGTTTGGCACTAATTGCAAAGCTGTGGTCGTCGATTTCATTGTGAAAACAAAAAAGAAACAGCCAAGGAACCGACATTAAAGATATTCCCGGCAATTTAAAGTTTCACAAAATAATAGCATTAAAAAAAGCCCAAGTGGAAAATATTCATTTCAAAGGTTTACATGCAGAGTGAGTCGCTAGAGAATAAATCCTAATGGTGTCACCCGACAGAAATTCTTAATAAATTAACTTTGAAGACGCCATATTGTTATCAAATTCTAAATATTCTAAATATGAGGCAGTATTAGTTTTGAAGTCATATCGAATGCAGCGTAGAGCAGCTATTGTGAAAGATTGTCACGACCAACGTAGCAGGGTAACAAGTTTATTGGAGAAATTAGGTTGGGAATCACTCGTCGAGCGTAGGTTGAAGTGCAGGTTAAATTTATTTTGCAGGTTTCAAGAAGAAAACTTCAGCGAAGAAGTCAAAAATTTACTACGGTAGATCAGATCACAAACAGAGAGATAGACTATTGAACAGAAAGATATAAAATGTCATTTTTTCCACACACAATTAGATACCAAAATAAATATGACCACAAGCTCTGAGATAATGGTAAGGCTAGCTAGTGTGTTATATGTATATTATCTTGCATGTTTAAAAAAATATAAATGTTAATTGTTTTGTTACCGCATGACATGCATTTTCTTGTGTAATTGAAATATTTGCATTTAAGTGTGTATTATATCCAATATATACATGTGGGAATGCATGCCTGGTAGTGGCTCACTCACACGCACGTGCGGCGGTTTGCAAGGAATTTCGTAGACGAAGACATAAATAAATTACAGAGAAATTAAACGGTTATTAACTCGACTCAGTATTTACGAATTGACGAATTTAAGAATCATGATTTTAAACAAACGTATTGGGAAATGACCAGTGGTGATAATAAACGAGGAGATAAATACTATTCAAATACTTTCCGAAAACATCTTTGCAAATAATGCAGGGTGAACTGCGAATGGCCATAAATTCCCTTTAATAGGCCGTGAAAGATCGAAATGTTCACGAGAGTTTATTCGGAAGATGAATTAAGCCGTTTCTGCTTTCACAACGTGGACACAATCGAAGTGAAGCAACTTATTGATTTATTGCTAAATGTGTAAAGCATATCTGGCTATGTTAAACATATTGTTACATATGATATGTAAAGCCTGTATTTAATGGTGTGTAAAATCACTCCGATCACAGCCTTAAGAGACGATGCCAAATCCGTTAGCAAAATGAAAAATCTGAATACAAAATTATTCACGTTCGTTAAATAATATTACAAAATAGCGGTGATGTCATTGAGATTATAAAGGCTATAAAGATGACCTAATACGTGCTGATATAATTTAAGTCGGGAAAATGCAACAACTGTGTATTGAAAAATACACAAATAATTATGATTGTAAAATACATCTTCAATAAAATAATGATACTATATTAATGGATGTAGAAATAGTCAATCATGGTGCAAAAGATAGATGGAAATATAAATATTTATCCGTCACATAATGATAAAATTCTATTGAATAGGATTAGTGTGTTTTCGATTAACTTATTTTAAAGTTCGAATGCAATAGATGAAAAATGTTGGTTGAGGTGTGGTTTTCTAAGAGGGCAATAGGCACTTTAGTATATTAAATAAGATACTTAAAGACTCTTGAATAGATACAGTGGTCAAATTGTCTGTATAACATGGAATAGATCCATAAGTCCGCACATACGAGTATATTCTAGCTGTAGTAGTATATTAGTCATTTTAGCAGCTTGACCTTGATTTTAGCAGCTTTGATAACCATTGCCCATTTGCGAAAGGATTTTTTAATTCTCACATTTCGATAAAATGATAAAGCACTAAGTTATTCTATCGGATTCCTGTGGAATAATGTGTTTAATAGAATTATGTGTTTAATGTTGTTTTTTATCAGTTTATAATCAATAAATTCCATAAATTACGCCTCGTCAACAATGCCCTCACTATTTAAATGGCTATGCACAAGAATATTTCAGTATCTCTCACTCCTTCACCTGAAAGAAAAGGGTGGCAATGGCGAAATAAGAGTTCCAAAATCAATAGGAATATCCAGGTAGACAGTCAAATGAATTTAGAACGTAGATTTTTTACGAAAACCCCTGTCAAGAATTCGACAGGCGGGAGAACTAGGTGTTGGGCGAGAGGAAGAGAAATCGTTTGGAGACACTGGATATGTGGGGATGGTCAAAGATCATGAAGTGAGTTGGGAGGAAAGAACTAATTAAGATGTCTTAAAAGAGATAAACGGGAAGAAGAACCTCATTGAACCAACAGAATAAATAAAAAGTAAAATGCTGTGGCATGTATTTAGACAATAAGTTTATTATTAATATTATGAAAGGAAAGGTGGAAAAGAAGTTCTGAGGAAAACCAACGCTGAGGTTTTTAAGCAGGATAAAAGAATTAATGAAGATAAAATGTTTGTACAACCTCTGGGTAAAGAGTGGTAATAGCATTAATTACTCTACGGTACAATTGAATGGAGAGGCAGAAAGTAGGACCAAATGGTTGAAGTGACAAGGCTTTAATTGCAAGGAGAGAACGAAAATAAGATATATATATATATAGTTTTCCGCCAACTACGCCTCGAGAAAGACCGTTGCGCGGTCGAAATTATTGGAAAAAACTTGTGAG
>WURS02040084.1:0-11296 GCA_011762765.2 Rhinocypha anisoptera
GGAGGGGGCAAGCTCCTTGCCATGAGCCAGCTTGTGATTTCCCAGTTAGATATTGTATCCAAAACATCACTCAGTTTAGAGTTACCTGGAGTCTCTGAAGTTGCCATCTGGATTTGAACCTGCGATCCCCAAAGCCAAGAGCTCCACCCACTAACCTTCCTCTTGATTCTTGAGGAGTTAACGAAGAAAATAAATTGGAAAGAAACAAAGATAATAAGCTGAGCGTCAAACAGTATCGAGGTGAGAACTCGCGGGATGGCACACATTTAGCTAAGTTTGCTTTTGAGTATTGTATACAAAATATATTACATGGACATTTGTTTATATTCGGATTTGGACATCTCTGAATGACTGTTTCATCCAATGTAACTGCCCTTTGCTTCGATGACCACTTCAATTCGGCATGACCTCCTTCCTTGTTGCCCGCAGGGGCGATTCCATCCGCCTTGTCTTGTTAGTTGTTCTCATTAATTATGCTTAGGAACATATCCAAAGGAAAATTTCTATGTATACTCACACATATCAGAACAATTTTCGGATTTAAATTGCTATTGTAAAATAATATGCCAGCTATCAATTTGATGGCACCAAAGTACAGCTGATTAATCGTGAACAACAAAACTCAAAATGGCGTACACATGCCTTGGTCAGGGTGTAATTTACGCATTTGCAAAGGACGCCTCGATTGGAGTGTTCAGAGGTTGAATGTTGGGATGTCGGGCCTTGTTGGTGTCAAGAGGTTCGCTCAATCACACTCCAATCGAAATAATCCGGCGATTCCCAAACGCGATAGTAAGGAAAACGAACGTTCTTTCTTCAGAACATGCTCATGTTGTCTGTTAGCCAATTCTCCGCCAAACGGCTGATATGCGTGACGAAAGACATACGGATTTGCTAATGCCAAAATGTCAATCCAAGGCTTTTACAATAGTGTATAGGACCTGAGTATACTTCTTTTGGTATATTTTCGCTTTCTTGAAGAATCGGAGATGACAGACCGGTCCATCCATGAGAGAAGAGAGCGACAAATGAGAGATTATCTTGGCTTTAGAATCCTCGGAGAGGATTTTTCTCACCTGAATAACGTAAGACGTGTACCTGAGATTCTCATTGTGCTACCGGACGAACAGTAGAAAAAAAACACTCGTCTTCAAAAGAACCGCTAATTCCATAATTGGGAGTCCAGGATCATCATCGAAAATGCACTCACGAAAATGCTAGTTTATACGAATTCTGCAGTCCGACCTCTGAACTCGAACTTTTCTCGAGTGCAGTGCGTTCCAGCATGAAGTAATCCGGACACGACTTAAAAAAGCTCCGCCATTTTGAGATTTTTTTGTTCACGATTAATCTGCTGTACTTTGGTGCCATCTAATTGATAGCTGGCGCATTATTTTACGGTGGGAATTTAAATCCGAAAATTGTCCTGATATGTGTGAGTACGTATAGAAATTTTCCTTTTGATATATTCCTCAACGTAATTAATGCGAACAACTAGCAAGACTGGAATCGCCCCCGCGGGCAACAGGGAAGGAGGTCATGCCGAAGAGCAGCCGGAAGGGGCACTGCCGCTTCTCAACTCCTTCGGAGGATGATCCTCAAGCAGTTCGTACAGAGGGCGGCCCCCCGGTCAGACCATCCGAGTGGGGAAGGGGTCGTAGGGCGGGGGTAGAGGCGGCAGCGGAGGGGGGAGACTGGAGGGTGCGAGAGGGGAGGGGGGGAGGCGGGGCAGGATGACCCAAACGGAGAGCGCGCGTCAAGAGTCGTGAATTGAAAACGCGAAAATCACGATCTCCAAACACGATCCGGGAAACGAGATTTAATTGGAATGATATGGTTCTACCTTTCCATTTTTTCGCAGGCATATAAATTTTCTTTCATTTTTCAATTTCGTGGGCGGTCGACGAAGTATAACCTCTTCCACGGACGAGGTTTAGCTGAAAGCGGATGTCCTTATGGAAAATTAGCCACGCGAGGGGATTTCGGACACGATCGAGGATGGATGGATGATAAAATCTTAAAATGGCAAGTCTCGAGGCGGAAGCAAATGTCATAAATTCGGGAAATTCGCGTAAACCCGGAAACGCAGTTTCTAATTCAATCCGAATAATTGTTTCAACCGTTTGAACTGCGTATTTACACGCTTAATTTCCTGGATTGCTGATTTTACGCGTGATTTGATTTTTGAATTTCGCTATTTGTATACTTTTAATAAGATTGGGGAGCAAATGGCGGATACGGATCGAAACTTCTTCCGTTGCGGAACCATTAAAATGAAGACCTTTACTCTAGCGAACGCCTGAATAATTATTATTATATATAATTGATACCCTAATGACATATAATTTTACGACATCGAGTGTCGCCATATATCATCACTGTGTGCACTAGGCATAACGCCAACTCGAAATCCTTTCAGGGCCCTTTATCATTTTCAGTCACTATTCAAACTTATTCATTTTCCTCTGCCTTTCATTATTATTTCTCACGAAACTCTAGCTGAGAAACACGGAACGAATTATTAAAGTATTTACAGAACATAAAACACCGTTTTTATTGTATATTAAAAGCAACATTATACACAGGGTAAAAAAAAGAGCACAAAGCACAATCCGGATTTCAATGCTATATTTAATTTATAATGCACCGGACGGTTATGCATCTTCTTTAAAATTTCTACCTCGCTAATTGTAGTAATGGATGGTGGATGGGTATTTTTAGGTAAGGTAAGGCTGTCCGTTAATTTTTAAATTTCACGTTGGGGATATAAAATGGCTAGAGTAGGTGAAGAACAAATTGGGTTCAGAAAGAGACGGTGGAATTTTAAGTGAGGGGAGAAAATTAATAAAAATAACTTTAAAATGTTTTACAAGTATATAAAATCTAAAAAAAACGTAGTGCATTCAGATATATGCATAGAAAAAGGCACTTAAAATATTAACGACGCAAAGTGTATCCTATGGGAAAAGGAACTTTAAAAAAATATTATGCTCCTAATGAAACAACCTTTCTGCTGTAAATAGGTGTTGTCCTTAATGAAAATTATTGTCTCAGGCATAACTTTGTGGAATTTGCTCAGCATATTAGAGTAAGAGAAACACTTGGTAATTCCACACAAATTAATTTAAAAAAACACGACCCGGGTTTCCACAGGGCTGTCATCATCAGGTATGATGACAGCCCTGTCGAAACCCGGGACGTGTTTTAAAAATTAAATTCGTGTTTGAACTACCAAGTGTTTCTCTTACTCCAATATAAGGTGTTGCCCTATTTGTATGCATCTCTTCCACCGTCCTTGAACTACGTATTACCGTCCTTGAACTACGTCTATGTTAATTCTTCGTCTACGCAATACCCAGCAAGCCTCCGCAAGAGGGTGTGGCATTGGGTGAGACATCACCAGGCATGCATATATTTGATGTTATTCACGTTGAAAGAGGCGAAGACGCTAACTCCAGCGAAGCACTACTTTTAATTGAAATTCTTTATTCGTCGCTTCATTAAAATAAATGACCAGAATCTCGTTCATGTATGAGGGTGTTTTCCTTGCTACTTTAGGCGTCGGCGACGATTGACGTGTGTTCTTTTCTCGACGTCATTGCCGTGCGTACATGTTTCGTCGATTGCCATAAGGTAGATGTCCTAAAGAAGTTTTCGTCCTCAGTTGACAGATTTAAAATACCTAGATTTTATTTTCAATGAACCTATGGATTTTACTTCCGTTCATCCTGTAACGTCAGATTTAATTTTACCATTATCCTCATGGAGTAAACGAAATAAAACGCAGCACACTTCCCAATTTGTCTTTATTCACTCGTGTCTCACTTCATACTCCCCCACTCTCAGTCCCCGCTGTAACCTTCCAACAATCCACCCTCTTCTCCTTACATAAACACCAATCAATTACTTTCCAACAATACATTGTCCAAAATTCCCTCCACATTAATAACAATGAAATAATTGGCCAGCACACGACATCACGACAATAGGCCAGACGTTACAATCCATTAGCATTCCAGGACAAATTTTTCGGCAAACCGATGTATTTGGAGCTTTTCAGTCGTGATCGTTTTGGGATAGAGATACCCAATAACTTCTATAAGCCTTTCCTATATATTCACCTAGGAAATGGTAATCGGGTTTAAGGGTGAGTGCATTAGGGATTCAATTACTCTCAAGCAAAAATTGATTCAGGGCAATCAGATTTAAGTATGATATGGCAAGTAAACAGAGTAACCACTGTCGTTGATTAATGCAATATAGAATCAGTGTTTATGAGAATAAAACCTGGAGTACGGCATTCTCAAGAGCTAGGAAACCAAACTAAATACTAAAGTAAAAAAGGATTTAAATTTTATTTGTTAGAAAACGTGACCTAATCCAGTTGTTTTTTTCGGACCAAATATGAGGATAAGTTGAAACTTATTAAATTGACAGAAATCCATTAACCCTGAAATAAAATAGTCTTGTCTCTGAAGTGGAAGAGATGTACGCGAGGTGAAACCGTTGATCGCTGGAGAGAAAGACCTACATTTCCTAGATGCCTAAAATGAATACACCAGATCTTCATGTGGCTCTCCGTACGTTTTAATATATGTCAATGGTGTCCTCTTCGTCAAAAAAACGTTTCTGCTGCTCCAACTCCTCATTTCCTCGATTCCGTGGCAGAGAACTGTAGGTGGATGAGACATGGTTTTTATCAATAATTTTTTCCAAGCAGGTAAATATCCTATTTAGTGATTTTTCCAGGCTAAACTGAGGGAATAAACACATATCTGAGGCTTAAGGCATTATCATCTTAAAACGAACCCACCTCCAGACTCTCCGGACAATGTAAATGCTTCAAGTCCCGTAGGATTTCGGAGTCTTTTAAGTATTCACTGGACGTTAATAGATAATGATAATTTATGATCTGATGATGTTACTTGGTTAACGAAACCGGTCATGCATTTAAAAAGTGTTTATGTGGAAAATGCTACGTTTTTTTCAACATTTAATGATTTAATATTTTTTTAGGCTAGACGGAGCCATCCCTACTACTCTTTAGTAACGATATTAAGAGTATCGTTTGGATAGCGAACGATGCATTTATTTCAAATCGACTCTTGGGTGAAGCACGGGAAAAAATTGCCGCAGAATTTAATGCCGAGATCAACGTCCTATCGTTTCATAAATTGGTCCTTGATGCTAAAGCTTGAACGTCAATCTTGGGAAGGATCGGAGGAATTATGTTGGATATAAGACAAGAAAGAACCGTGGATGAGGTTGTAACTTGAAAGAAATCGACGGAGAAAACTCGGCAATTCAACAATAATACCAATTAGGTGCTACTTAATGGCATGAACATAATATGTTTGTGGTAAAGTAACAGCCAAATAAACATTAAAATGAGGAGGAAGAGGAACTTACAGACGTATGATACGGGGAATCAAACCCGAGACACTTTCAGTGACATCATACGATGCCCTTTATTATTCACCACACTCGTAATTCCACTAAGCCGAGGTGTCCTTATCCCTATTATTCCCAAAAACGTATCCTTACTTGCAATACTAACTGGAGAAACATACTTAATGGCAACTAAAGGAGGAAATGGTCAGTGGGAACAGTGTGGCGGGTAAATTTCCATCCTTCCGTCCCAGGAAACGCTGACTCGAGTAACCCCTCGGCTCTGATTCCAGAGATTCTATCTAGGAACTCTAATGGCAGGCATTAAGAAGACGGTGGGAATCCCTGGCGTTAGTTTCCGAGCCATCATAAGCGTTCGCGAGGTCAAAAAAATAAAAAAACAATGTTTTGGCGTTTAAGTTACAGAGCACATGCTTCGCACGGGACCCGCTAATGTGAGGATCGTAGGATGAAGTTGTTATATGTGTTTGTATACGGATGCGTAGTGAGACTTGGTCACCTGTGAGGATGATTTCTTCCTGTGGAGAGGCTAAATCTGGCATTGATTAAGAGGAGAGGCATACTGAGTAAGTGGTTTAAAATATCGTTAGAACTGAAATAATTTTTCCGGATATTTTCCGTAAAATTTAAGTCTTTATTCATTAGTATATTTCATTTAAACAGCTGAAAACCATTAGCAGTGCTGTGGCGCCACAACTGGGCTGCTGTTTCCTAGTTGAATTCATTGTAGAATGTAAGGATGATTTAGGGGAATGTTTCATTCGCAAATCCTTTTAGATTTAATGTGTAATAGAATAAAGATGATATTGTTTCTCATTGTATACTCAATGACGTAGTCGATCGGGTTAGCCTGGTGGGTAGCGTGCTCACCGGCTAAGCCAAAGGTCGCGGGTTCGAATCCCTCCCAGGGCAAGGGTGTTGTGATTTCATAGATGTTTTTTTCTATGACTTGAAGGGGTTTCGAAATAACCATAGTCGTCGAAATACCCTATAAACAACAATACTACTGCTACTCCATGACGGATATTTTTACATGCAATTGCTATCTCTTTTCTAAATGCCATTCTCCTATTTAGAGATCTTGCGGCAGGAATTTATAATTTTTTCCATAAATTTATAGTACCTGAAGTGATGGTGTCATTTGTCTTACTTGGCGTGAACTGTAAAAAATACCGTGACCCCAGTTTGGTTATAGAACCTGGAACTTGTTAGAAAACAATAGCAAACGGTCACTTTGAGAATATGTTATCCCTCCCCTGACCTCTTATGTTGAACCGTACCAAAATTTGAGGAAAAACTCTCGTACTTCCTTCCTGAAGGTCCTTCTAGAAACTTCCTACACAGGTCCAGACAATTTGGATTTAGCAATACATTGTGTAAAATCAATTTATGCAGGCAAATCAACAAACCGAATCATACCACTCCGGTGTTTAAAAGTTTTCGAGCTCTCCTCTTGATTCTTTATATGTGATTCCTTTCAGGGGAAATTGCAAAAAATATAAAAATTACAAAAATTAAAATATACCAATTAAAAATATACAAATTAATTAAATTAAAACTATACGAATTATTTAAATAAAAAATATACAAATAATCAAATTACATCGCCAAATGATTCTGCTCAGTTTATTCATCCAACATATTAGAGGGTGATTAGTAAAGAGTGATAACAAAGTTTTATTTCCATAATTTACGATACAAAAATTTAGATTTAACAATTTAGTGTATATATTGTCAAAAATAAAATTTTCAACAATATATGTTTGTATACAAACCATGCTAACAAAATAGTTAGCTTATTGTGTTATGCATATGTGGTATAGATTTCATTGAATCGGCTTTATTATTGCAATTTGAAAAATGTTCAGTTTGCCTATGTGGGTAACACGCTACGAGAAATACTCTGAATCGAAATTTGACTTTGAAATGAAATTGTCAGTCGAGACCCAAACTGGATAAAACTGGAGGCTCGTGGAGAATTTTTTAAGAGATTTATGTTTTTGTGTTAAAGAGATTTAAATTTTTCAAAGAGGGAAAATAATCAATTTCAAAGAAAGGTGAGCCCAAAGCTCACTTCTCTTTGCAGAAGTAAACATTACCATAAACTAAAGATACATTCTATGCTTACAAATTGTAAAAAATACTAATATTTTCAGTACTTTTGGGTCTGGCTCTCAATTTTTTCATGCGTCTTCAACAATCAGTGCATCGAGATAGAAAGCGGAGAATCATGCAAATATACATAAATATATACGTATATATACATATATATACACACACAAACTCTTGACCTGCCCAACAGGGTGCACACGAGTGGTGAATTTTTCCTGGGTACGCGTGAACATCCCAGGGTAAGTTGTGAATTCTTCCTCAATAAAGAGCCCGTCCCCTAGGTGAACCTAAGAAGAAAAATTTTCTTTATCCTGTAAGTCATAATTTATTTAGGCTCTATTCCAGTGAGTACTCAGTGAGGCATCAATGTTCACTTTAAAAATAAGTTTTAGAAATGTTTTTGAAAAATCAGTTTTACAAAATTTTTAATTGGAAATTGTCGGGCCACTGAAATTGTCCAATAGGCCTTTAAATATTCGATTAAATCTTGAAAATGTGCCAATAACCATTCACATTCATTCAGCTTGAAGTAAAAGTCATGAGTTTCTGAATAAGTACTGGAAAAAGTGAAGCATATTCGACGCTAAGAGATTAAAATAACTCATCCCGTGCCGCGGAATTGGCAAGGGCGCGAGAGAACGCCGAAGAAACTTCAACGCTTGAAACTTTAAAGGGAAATAAAAAAAATATCGATTGCCTGATCTTTAGAACCCTACTTTTCTTCGAATGATGGTTTATTGTTTTTTTTCAACACAACTCAATTAAGCCAGTACGGTCGAGTAAGGAATTTCATCATATTGGGCATCGAGAAATCATTTGATTCGGATAAACCAGGCCAATTCCTTGGTGTACGGACATTAAAACTGGGCAAACGTAAAGGAGACAAGGGTGTGTGTGGGGGAGGAGGGGAGGGTGGGGGTAGTAACGAAAAAAGGGAATGAGGTCAGGCAATCCGGTCTAGCGAGGAATTTTTAAATATCAATTTACTCCTCCTCCCCAGTATTTGGATGTGCATGCGGGTCAACGGATTCCCACGTGCACATTGGCTGGTGTATGGGCGTCGAGATTCCCTTCAATCTTGATAATCCGAAGCATGCTTAGCCACTGAAGTTTCTGCTCCCGACCAGTCGAAAATTGGCCCGCGCTCCCAGGGAATGAAAACAATCCGAAATGCTTGTTTACGGAAAACGTGACGTTTTCGGAGAGGAAGGGAGGGTTACTGCGCTTGGGTGCTCGCTGGAAAGTGGGATTTTTCGTGTTGGGAGGGCCTTCCCTCCCCTCTCCCCGCTACTCTTCCCAACCCTTTCTCCCACGGCGTCACCGCGGAAACGATCGCCTGGGAGACTCGTTTTCGTGCGGCAATTATTAACGGGTCACAGACCCTCGCTCGATGCACGTTCCGTTCCCCCCGCGCTTCCAATCCCTCTATGGCCATAGGTCGAGGATCGTTCGCTTTCGATCTTGGTGGCGTGGTCATTCGGCTCATTGCCAAGTGCACGTGAGTTCAAGGGCGGAGGTGAAGTGGAATAAGGGTTCGAAGCAAATTTGACCTAAGTCGCTCCACCGAATTTTTTTCCCCAAGGAACTTCGCTGGAGTAAAATATTTAACACGTTAAGTTCTCCAACGGTCTACTTCGTATCATTTCCGTGCCCCTCTCCTTCAAACTTGAGTTGATCAAAATTTTGGGAAAAGTAATCCTTCTCCAGGTTTTTTTCGGGTATTTTCTTCGATTTAAGCGGAAGAAGAAACCCATTTCAAGAAGAAGAAGAAGAAGAAAACTCTTAGAGCAGGGGTGTCGAGTTCATTTTTAGTCACGGGCCGTTTTTCAACAGGTAAACTTCTCACGGACCACACTGTATGTATCTTGCTATGGAGTCACTCATCTCTCAAAGATTTTTCAATACGTGAATTCTATAAATAACTATGAATTCTATAAACAATTAAAACATGAAATGAGCTGTCGCTCCACTATCGAGAAAGCATAATATGACAAAGATAAATATACAATATTATGAAATTGATAATAATACTTACCAGGAAATATATATATATATGAGTAATAATGAGTGTGTATTTAATTATATGTAATTTATCGATTGATTGACAAAAATACATTACGTTAATTACTAAATTTTAAGTGGTGTTAATCTTGTGCAAAAAAACCGAGGTGGACGTTTGATTTTTCAGTTAGGAATGCTAAGCAGTTTGAGAAATATTATTGATTTGTCTTACTCTACCATCCAAGGTGCGAAATGGTCAGTAACTTGTAGGAGACCATTGACTATAAGGTTTACTCCGAGGGAACGAAAGATTTAAAGTTGAAAAGCTGATTCCTACTCGTTAGATAATGCAACGACGGTAATCTCAACAAGTAGAGACACACGAAAGGAGTTAGAGGGCCGCCATTTTTTCACCCTTGCTCGCTCTAGAGTAACCCTTGTTCTAGAGTTTTGTTCTATAAAAATTTTTTCTGCAGAAAGGCTTTTTCTTCCACCGGGAATAATCATTTCTAAACTCAGTGCTTAAATGTAGGCGTTCAGTAATCAGTTCCCACGACTCACATCTAATTGATTTTTTTGCTTATAAAACATATCCATTGATTAGTCCATAATAGATATTACATATTTTTTCAGAAAGAGGGAAACAAAATAGTAGTTCGAAAATGCCGAAACTCCCCACTACAATATTTAACTCCAAAGTCAGTTATATAGGCGAGGATAGATCTCATCTAGTATTTAGCCCAACGACCGCAGCGTGTGAAAATTCTCACAAAATAGAGGGGGTAGAGATCTTTCCCAGTGCCGCCTCTCTTTTCCCAGAATACATATAATCTAATAAATTTATATGAAATAACACTAAACGTGAAGTTTTATGGAGATATCAGAACTGGAGGGAAATTAAGAATAAGGATTACATAAATAATGATGGGGTCTTATAAGTTATCTGAACCTAAGATTGCACACGACACCAGAGTTTACCGATGGAATGTTGGCATTTATCATCCCCTCACGCTAAATCGGATACACGCCGATGTGGAGGAGGTATGGGATAAAATAACAATTAATGAAACTCTCTCATGGATGCACATTCTCCCTCTTTACTTAAATGACTTGCGACCTCCACAAAATCAAGGTCAAGTGCCCCGACGTATGAAATCGAAGAAAACGGTGTTTTTCTTTCAATAAAAACGAAAATACCCAGAGTTTAAAGTGCATCAAGACCAATAAAAAACAAATTCCACACCTCCATATGGCGGATCGAATTGTACGACACAGTCGTGTTTCGCGGAACCATATTTTTTAGGAGTCAGGATGGGGAAACCATGTGACTGGATAGAAGGGTATTAAAAAAAAAAACACTCCTGCTCGTCTTTTATATTAAGTTCGTGGACGGATGACCTTCCTCTTCGCCCAACGATCCCTCTCGTCCCCAAGTCAGCTGTTGCGCGGCCAATGTGCTGTGCTGCTTGTGTGTGTGTGTGTACAAAGTCAGTCAAGAGGACGTCGTACTCTGCCCCCTTCCTTCCCCTCTTCCGCCGTTCTTCCTCATACCATCAGCAGTCAGATAGTTTGTATTGTGAATACGAGGCGTAGGAGTCAATCCCACCCACCGCCATTGTCGGGAGGGAGGGAGGAGGAAGGGGAAGAGGAACTGCTCGCGACGACCTTGAATGCTGTGAACCCGTGAGAAAGTGGGCAAAGGAGTAGGATGAGAAGCGGTTTCACTTCGCGGGGCGGGAGGAAGAATGGGACGGAGGGGGATTGGCCGTAAAGC
>WURS02040095.1:0-11295 GCA_011762765.2 Rhinocypha anisoptera
TCCTCCCCCTCGTCCCCCTCCCCTCGGCCGGTCGCCGAGGAAGTAGACGCCAACATGTCCGTGGCGGTGCCCCTGTGGGGTGGCGTTGCCTGCTGTCGGTGCGAGAATGGTGAAGCAGCGCTCTTGATGGCACTGATCACGGCAGAGACAAAAGAGGCACCGGCACCAGGGGAGGCGGGAGAGCGGCGCCGGGAGGGGCGCGGTGGAGGGGCAGTGGTGGCCGAGGGTGTTGCGTGGGGTGTCGTGACGGTGTCAGGGGGCCGCTTCTTCTCCGGGCTGGCCTCGACGCTGCTGCTCTGTGTGTACGCCTCATTATGGAATATAACATCCTGAGGAAATCAGGAGGAGAGAAGGAAGTAGTAACGGAACGTGAAAGCGTGCATGATGCAAAATGTAATGGGGATTTATATCTTTACACAACACCATTCTGAATCATATAAATATGAGGGCACTTCAAGAAATAGAACATAAATTTTTATGAGTATTATTTCTTTGAGGAAAATACTTAATTTTGCTGTATTGATAACTTGCTATAAAACATCCATGGTTTCATTGATTGGACTTCAGTATTGGGAATCACTCATGGTACAAGCAATGAACAATACACTGCATTAATATTTTACTTTGAAATCACCAGCAGAGATCTGTCTAATACTACTGGAGAATATAGCATATAGAGCATACAGGAGTATTCTTCCCTATGGCATAACTAGAAAATGGCTTAAAATGTTTTAAGAATGAAGTGAATCAATTTCAAAGAAAGGAGAACCTAGAGCTCCAGTCACTGTTCTTAAGGCAGTAAACATGAAAACCCTCCTGGCTACTAAATTTAAAAACATTAAAAGTTATCAGAAATGTTTAAAATTTGATTGGGTGCCACCCACGTGTCAGTATAAGAATAATTGCAAAAGACACTTGGGGTTGTTTATGCCCAAATGGCAGTGTGTTTGCTTGCAGATTTGTTCCCCAATGTGAAGTGTGTATTTAATCCCCCTTAGCTCAGAAGCTGTACTATGTAGCTATTTCCTGTCCCACAATGTAAAGAATGACCTTTGTAGAAAGCTTTTTCCATCATCAGAAGCAGTGATAAGAGAAATGGACATGATGTTTCAACTTGCAATGATGGTTTCTGATGCAATACTGAAGAGACCAATGAAACTTGAATTACATGTACACTAAGCCAACAACAGAATAAAATGATTAGATTTATGCCCAAAAAATTTTGTGAATAAAAATTTATGATCACTTTTTGATAAATATCTCTGGAATTACTGAAACCCACCACAGGTAATACAACAGGTGAATAAAAACTGTAGCTGGATGATGGCAGGTATGTCTTTTAATTTAAAATTTAGTCAATTGCTTCAGGCCCAACCTCATGATATCAGATATAGCAATTATCACTGTTAAAGTTCCATAGATTTCATGTAATTTTATGAAGATGCTATGTCTCAGTCATGTCAAGGTCTTGTGGAATAGAAATGTCACAATGTTTTTTTTATTCATTGAAACAGTATTTTAATGAAATTCTGTGATATCTACAGTTTTTATTATAATAATTTCTTAATTTATTTAATGCACCCCTAGAATTGAAACCTGATTTGGTGATATTTCTAACATAACAATCACAAAATTCTGGGGTAAATGAACATGGCTTTGCAAAAAAAACAAGGTGGCTGATTTCCAAACATTCTGAAGCTTATCCACGATGTTTCACCCAACAAAAATCATTACTTTTCACCACTTGAGACTTTTTTAACAAGTTGCTGCCTGTAACAAGTCACTTTCTCTTGGTACACAAAACCTGGTTACACAGAGCCCTGCTATTGAATAAAATATTAAGATTGAAACATGGCAGATATGCAACTGACACATTTCATTTGACCATAATTTACAAAAATTATAAATCACCTGCTTACTCAAAAGCAATATTCTTTTTTGGGCATGCATTAACCCACCAATATGAAAGAGCTGTAAAGGATAATATTGCCAAAATTTTTTTCCTGAAGGATGCTCCTACATGGAAGCTTTGGCACAAGGCAGTTTAGCAGTTCAGGCGAGTATGCCTGCTTAACAGTTCCAGCTACAGTTCAGCCACAATGTGGCAGTAGAAATTACACATGCATGATAATAATTGATTGATTGCAAGGAAATGCACTGAGCCACATAATCACTACAAGGTGAAAATAATCACAGCATTATGTCTAGGCAGTTATAACTGGTAAAAAGAACTGAGAAGCCAGGCAATCTGAAATAACTTTCATTGGCAATTTCATTTGCCCTGAATTTCGTACTGGCCTGAATATAAGACAGCCCCAAATATAGTGCAAATACAAGTTTTTTGAAGAGAAACTTCAAAAAAGGTACATTTAATTTTATCTTTCCTTAGAATTACTATATTCTTTAAACTCATAAATCAAGCAAGCACTGGCCATTCAACATTTTTATGAGTGTTTTAAAGTTCTCATAACTTCATTAGATTCCTTTGTTTACTTAGAATTTGGAAAATATGTATATATTTTTCAAAGTGTGTTTTTTTCTCAACCCATTATTAAATTAATAAAAGGCAAACATTAGGACAGTATAAACTAAGAAACACTCATGTAAGGGATATCTAAAAAGATGGTGAGAATAAACATATATAAAAGAAAACTGTAATGAGACACATACTATATACAGCCTTGATCTACTCTTAATTTCCTCCCCAAGATGCCTTTCTAATATATTTGTACAATGGAGAATTGTAGCAGGAGCACCCATTTAATTTACAATTTAGTGATTATATGTACACATGCATTGACATTCATATACATATTATTTAGCTTTAGTAACATGAAAGCAAAATTCAATCACACTGCAGCAATAAAAAATAGAGATGCCGAAATGCTTTCGAAGATGCATGTGATACACACTTATGTTTTAAAAATTGCAAGTCCTCAAATATAATGTGGTTGCAGATTGTGATAATATGTATAAATAAATATAAATGTGCCAAAAATGACGCATTGTTGTTCATGTAGATCCTTGCCTCATTCCAAAAACAATGTAAATCCCATCCACATCAATCTGGGTTGGATATACAATGTAAGGTTTTTTTCTTTATTTAAGAAATAAACAGAAAGGTTTAAGAGTAATTTACATTAGAGAAGAAATAGAAATTCATGAAAATACCCATAATACATCTAGTTCACCCTAACCAGTACCTGTGTAACATTAAAAGAGAAAATATTTAATTGAATTTTTGAGTCATAAAATTTATATTTTGTCAATACTGGCATATATTTATGTCTTATTTCATTGAATATGAACTTGTTAATGAATGATCACTTCAACAGTAAAATAACCATGCTGGTGGACAATTCATTTACTCCCATGGCTTTGCAAGAATCAACATATAATTTCAGTTACTATGGGGAACATAAAATATGACACTCTTCTCCAGTACACTTCTCCTATTCATTGTGTATAAAGCATTATAAAGATTTCAATCCGTTTATTGATGACCTTTTCATTATATATTAAATTTAAAATAATGGTGCTAGAACATTTACAATAAATAGTTGACTTTTGCAACAAGCTGCACACTTTTAGAAACTAATTAAATATTTCCCACTTTCATATTTCCAATTATGTAGTTACTATTTTCCAAGCAGGCTAGACTGGAGATAGCATACCCGCCTGATAACTCAAAAGTTCACCAGTTCAAGTCCCTGTCCATGGGACATTTGCTTTTTAATTTATGATTGTCATAAAAGATAAAGATAATATGTACATCTCATGGTCCTATTTTTGTCTTAATAAATAACAGATTATCATTATCAGTAAATAGTAACCACACGATGAATGGTACCACTTTGGCCTTTTATTTCATTCTAGTTTTATTTAATTACTATAACACATATCATTATAGTTCCTAAAATTCAGAAGGAAATATCATTATGGAGATTGGTGTATTATTTTGGAAACTAGAGAGCTTGAATTGAATAAACAATGAAGCTTTTCACAGAATTCCCTTTAATTACTAAGTAAATAAAATGAAATCTCAAAAAGTCACATAGTTATTTTAATTCTACTGATCAAGAATTTTCAAAAGGTTGAGTCAAAGGCACTATGGAGTTTATCATGTAAACTGGAATACATGTGTATGTTATTCACAAGTCCAAATGCCAGATACTACTGTTGTGCATTCATTTTTAAATGCACATTGGAGATGAAATATATGCACACTCACTTATTATGTATTACATTGCTATAATTGTTCTTTCACTTCCTAATCTTTACTGTACACAATGGAGATAATTGACTCCTGATACAACTGTTTTAAGATAACTTATCTCATAATAATAAAGGAGATGAAGAGATGTCAGGAAGTAATTAGGACAACAATCTATCCTTAAATACTTGGGCATGGGTTTGGAATTTAAGAAAATTAGAATAAGTAATTGATTCCAGGGGTCAAACTTACCTAGGGAACAAGCCACAGGCTGAAGCAAAATAAAAGAAAAAGCTATAATTATAAAACTTTCATTCTACTCTGAATTCAGGCAACTAATGAGGCTATTCTAAGTTATGGGCAAATAAATATGAATGAAAGATAGAGAATTTTGCAGTGAGGTTTAAGGCTTCACAGAAATGTGTAACATTGAAATAAGCTCCAAGGCAGAGCGACAGAGGGTTGTAGGGAGGTTACAGAGGGGTTAAAAATCAGCACCATTGAACTAGATTAATAAGTAAAAACCAATTGAGCAAAAATTAAATTTATGATAGGTAACAATTAATAAATGTACACTCAGAAAATGTAAATCCTAAATTTTAAATATAAATTCGTTTTCACATGTTTTATGGCAAAAAGTATTTTTAGGGCCATACTTGGTGAAACATCTTAACTAACACAAAGAAAGTAATCTCAATCAGTCCATTAACTAAATAACTGAGATGAGTATGGTTCAATCAAGTGTTGTTTGGTGAGGTTAGCTTGGAGAGGGCTGTACTATGTTGGTATAATTTAGCATTGGGTTGATTTTGGTGAGTTAGGCATTATTGGCAGGTTGGGTTCCTTTTTTTAGATGGGTTGAGCTGGTTCACAATGCATTGAGTTGGTCACATGTAGTTGCTTACATATAATTGGATTGGGTTATGGTTGGGCTGGATTAACAATAAAATTATACACTACTATTGGGTTCCAGGTTCTAAAAGACTACCTAATGATAGAGGCAAAAATAATCCTCTCTCTGGGGTTGGCAATATGTCATAATTCTATCTGTCCCACACAATTAGGTTAAAAAATAAAGTGAAAATTTTGAAGACATAAGCAAAACTAATATTACATATTAGGGTAAATGATCATGTCTATTTTCCAAATAATGATAAGTAATAACTTAGTGAGTCCACAATGAGAGGCATGATATAATTAATTGGTCATGGCCTTATGTAATCTAAACATTTATAAAAATCTCCATGCATACAAAATGTCATGCTGATATTTCTCTCAAGAAAAATATGAGAATATTTATATGGCTTATATACATTAGAAACAAGAAACTCGGGTAGTAGATAAACCTGTAACTAGAGTAAAGGGTTTCAGAATGCTTAATACAATCTAACTGGGAAAAAAAGAATGTGAGGTTAAAATCATTATTTTATAATAGAAATCTCTCAACTTCAATCACATATCCTAGTTTAATACCCCTTCATCTTATATTTTAAACATGATCCTCACTGATATTGATAATTATTTGAACTTAATTTCTGCTGAGGTTAATGAGGCCTGCATTCCTTGAATGATCGTTTCTACCAATAATAGGGTTAATTGTACAACAGATTTCCAATGGTGAGATATCTTTTTTATATACTAAGCAATCAATACTTATGTTAGAAGACAATGAAATAAATAAAAAAGAATCAGTGTGGATCATATGGTCCCTTTTGTCAAAAAGTATGGTTTAATGCTGTAGCTGCATTTCATAACAAAACAGAGGTGCAATAACAAAGAGTGCCAATGGCAAACCTGTTACTATGGAAAATATAAAGCAATAAATAGCATGAACTTCAATGCATGGAGGGGAAGCCAAATAATACAGCTGAACCTATTACTCAGATAAATAGAGTTATGATTCTAGAATAATTAGGCCTCTGCAAGAAAAATGGTTTCACCTAAGTATGATGCCTTTACATTGCAAACAAACACTGCAGCAATTGCGTAACTTCTACAATTCTCTGCTCTGATCTTTTTCGTTAATCTTTCTGATGCTGAATCTTTCTAAAACATTTTCATTGGTTTCAACCAGAAAAAAATTTCTTTTTTGTGTCATTGTAGTCTTCTTGGGTCTTCCACCAGGTTAGCACCTCCATACTTGCTGATGTTTTAACATTAACCTCAAGGGTCATCATCAGGGCTGTTGAGTGACCACTCACTCAACAGCCCTGATAATGACTCTCAAGTCAAATGCTGAAATGTTGATGAGTGTGGACTCTGTAGCCAAGTGAAAAATCTAAGAGGACTACGTTAACAAGACTATTCCAAGAAAGCACCAGATCTTACTTCCTTTGTTGCGCTGTCGAGAATCTCAATAAAGCTTAACACATAGGTGCAATTTAGGTTATTTGAACAGAAACATTTCTCAATCAAACTATTTTCCATTATGGTACAGTATACCTCCAGTTCCTGCTCTGAGATGCCATAGCCAGCAACCAATTGTTCCACAAGTCCATCCAACCGTGAGCTAAGACCCGAGAGTGCCACAGAAGCCCCGGACACAGCCGCTCCCTGCTGCAAGAGCAGCTCCCGACCACGCCTCTCCACACCTGTCAGTCGTGCCTGAAGTGCAAGATTCTCTTGCCTGTGGACAGAATATTAAGGAAATATTCATGACTCTGGATTAATTCAATTAATTTGGCCGATCCCTGAATGATTTAAACCACATTTCGAATTTAAAGAATTAGGACATTATATTTTAATGATTTACAATAATAATTATTATTGCAATACATTAATGTTAATTAATAAATATTAAAATTAATTATTAATTATGAATAATGAGTTAATATGAATAAATTATTATAAATTAATATTTATTAATACAATAATATGTGACATTCAATTAGTAAATACATATTTTAATTTTAGCTTTCTATATGCTATTTTGAAATGTAATAGGGATCATTTATGGTTGATATGTTAAAATAAAATAGATTAGGAAAACAAATCACCACATCTTACTTAACCTATGTTAATATAAAGAATTTTGTAGGAATAAAATGTGACTGCAACATTTTACATATAATTAGCAATGGAACTAAAGGTTATCATTGTAGAAAGGGCTGAATTAAAGCATAAAGAATTTCGTTTCTTTCTTAAAATTTAATTATTTTATTATGTGTATGGTTAATGCTGACGCAAAAAAGTACTCATCCTTGGCCTATAAGGTACATGTCAGTTGCACATTTTCAAGTAAAAAAATTGCATCGTAGAAGCTGGGAATGAAGTGTTTTCCAAAAATGAAATTAATAACAAATTTGAAGTAGAATATTCTATAAGAAGTAGGATTCTCCCTGTGCAATCTCATTTTTTTCTTTATTCTGAAAGTCCATTTGTTATTAATAAGCTAAGTCAGATATAATAAAACTTTTGCATTTAGCAAATCAAATTTGATGATTACTGTTGCCCTAGTTGGTCCATATTTTTCAGGTTTTTAAGGTATGTAATTGAACTCACTGTATTATCACAGGAGGTTCTTTCATTAGCCGTTGAAAAACTATTATGCCAGTGGCAAAAGAAGCTACCACAATGGTCCTAATTAATTTGAAAGTTCCTAAGTGCACCAACAAAAATATGTATAAGCATTAATTTGAGCCAAAAATCATTATATAATAAATAAAATATTTCATTATAAATTAAAATTATAAAATAATTCTTATAACTGCAATGCTGAAAATGTTTAGTTTTTAGTCAAATAGTTATGAACCAGAACCATATACACAAAGGAGAAAGTTTTGAGAAAACATTAGATAGTTCAGTAAACTGAAATAAAATTATATAAATTCCATTATTTTGTAAATGATAACAATATATTATATGGATGGACTTTATGATGGAGGATTACTCTGGAAATGTAATCCAGAGTATATTTGGTGAGTCATTATCTAGTTCATGTAACATTTTAAAATAAACAGGTGGATTATTTTTTACATTCTCCAACATGTAAATTGGAATTATTAAAAGTTACAGAATGGAATAAATAAAATATACTACACACACTTTTTTTCCAGCCGCAATGAAAAAAAAAACAAGTCGAAAAACCGGGACTTTTTTTCAGGGCGAACGCAAAACTAAAGTCACTGGAAGGAGGACGGAAAAAGCTTGGCAATGTAAAGGAGAGATGGGAGAAACATGAACCACAGTGCGCAACCCGAAGGTTGGCATGTTAAGTGAGGGTAGAGCTCACCTAGTACTAAGCCCACGGCGTGTGGAAATTCACACATCAGAGTTGAGGGGCCAGTTCCTTTCCCTGTGCCGCCTGTGGTTTCCCACGAAGATGTGGGACCCGAAAAAAATCACTCAGCTTGGGTTTAGCTGGAGGTGTCCGGAGGGTCGTCACCCGGTCTCAAAACCGGGTCCTCCGGTGAGTAGCGAAGCACACTACCCACTGGGCTACCACGACCTCATATATATATATATATGTATACGATATATATATACATATATATATATCGTCCCAGATATATCGTATATATCTGGTCCCCTTTTTACTAACATAGTCCACCACCCACTTATATTCCCTCTTGACTCCTCGCCCCACTCAATAACCTCCGCGACCTTCCCTTATGGGAGATGGGCTGTCGCATGGTCCAGGATTTTCTCCTCCTCGGTACGCGGGTGAATACGGCGGAAAAAAAACGTCTCCTGCCTCTTTCGTGTGCGTGATGTTTGAATTTCGCTTTCTCTTATTTTGCGGAAGCCCTTCTTCGTCCTGCGAGGAACGGAGTGGGATGAATGCTAATCAGATGTGCTGGCCAAGAAGGATGTAACGGGAGGGGGGACTGGAAATGTGGTCCTTTTGGACCCCACCCCGTCCCTCCACCTTCCCCAATGTGTCCTTGCTTACTTTTCGCAAACTTATTTTTTTTTCATCTCTTCTTCCTCTTCCCTCCTACTACCTCCTCCCTTCCCTCCACTCTCTCTATCTTTCCCTCTCTTTCCCTCTGTCTCTTTCTCTCCCACTCTCTTTGTCTCCCTCTATTTCTTTCTCCCCTTCTCTCTTTCTCTATTTCTCTCCCTCACTCTACTTTTCTCCTCCTCTCTCTCCCTCTTTCTTTTTCTCTCCCTCTCTCTCTTTCTCTCCCTTTATCTCTCTCTTTCTCTCTCTTTTTCTCCATCTTCCTCTTTTTCTCCCTCTGTTTCTTTCTCCCCCTCTCTCTCTCTTTCTCTCCCTCTGTTTCTTTCTCTTCATTTCTCTTTCTTTTTCTCCCTCTCCCTCTGTTTCTTTCTCTCTCTCTCTCTTTTTCTCTCCCTTTCTATCTCTCTTTTTCTCTCCCTTTCTCTCTCTTTTTCTCCCTGCTGTCTTTTTCTCCCTCTCTCTCTCTCTCTGTTTCTCTCCCACTCTCTCTTTCTCTCTCTCTCACAGTTAACCCGCCACCCCTCCTACCGCCTTCTCCACCCCGTCCTCCTCCTCCCTCTCCCGAAAAAGTCTCACCTCCCCCCGTCGCACACGGGGTGGTTGTGTGCGGGGCGCGGGAGAAACTGGAGGAGGGAAGAAAGGGAGGGTTTACACGGAGAGGGGAGTGTGGTGGCCAGGGTGGGTTTGAATAAAAGAAGCAGCAGGGCAGTAGCAGCGATTCGAGGATGCCCGGAGGAGGGGGGAATGGGGAGTCGGGGAGTTATGGCCACGGTTTCCGAAGAGTTATTATCATGCGAGGAAGAGGAATTTCGGAATAGGGGGAACGGGGGAAAAATATATATATAAGACGGGATGAGAGGGAGAATAGCGTGGAGGAATTGAAGAAGGGAGACGCAGGGGCGGAGAGTATCTGTTTAATGTTTGCCCGATTCGCGGGGAGTTTTTATCATTTCGGAATTTTCAAACCGAAAAAATGCGATGCTCTGGCATGTTTGTCAAATCTCGAAGTGGAATCGTCTATTCGATTTCTGATTTTCAGGTGCTTCCCTTGCACTTTCTTCCTCACGACGCAAGTAAATTCGCAGGTTTCATACTTTGAATTTAAGGCTTTCATTGATATATTTGCATACCATACTACTTTATTCAAACCATATATGTTTATGAACCAAAACTTCATGCCGTTTCATGAACCAAAATTTTAACATGTTTAGGCTTCAATTGAGGAAGTGCTGGGTCTGATTTCGCCTTGAATAAAGAGGAAGTAATATTTCTATACAATGATGTAGAATAATTAATGAAAAATTAAGTAGCCCGATGCCCTATTTCGCCATCGTGCTGATACATATCCTAAAAAATAATCATTTCGTCAGTGTATAAAGAGAAAATCTGTGCTAACCTAGGTAAAAAAATCTTTAGTATACAATTCCTGAAAAATTCCACGCGCGCCGAAAATCGAGTGTCATAGAATCAATTAGATCCATTGTATAGTTATCACAATTCCATATGACAAAGTAAGATATTAAAGGTTGCCATATTTGTTCTTGTAATTATCATTTTAAAAGTCCTTTAAACCAATCAGCTAATCATTAGTTTCTGATACTATGTTAATACGTAAGGGATATTGTACTTGCTTAGAGGGTTTCGCTGGGTTGAAATTCTCTGATTCTCATTTAAATTTTTCCATGCCATTTTAATTACCACGCAGGAAAAAAGTGATATTGATAGAAGCACGGAGTTATGTCTTACTATATAAAATTTGAGCATTTCCGGTAGTTCCACGGTGGTTATCTAAGTATATTAGAAGACGAATAAACGAGAATAAACAAGAATAAGAATGAAAAGAATAAACATGAAAAAATACGAGTTAGCAATAGATCAAATTCAGTTCTATACCTACTAAAATTTAGATTTGCGAACCACCGATTTTTAAATAGGAGAATATACAGTACATTAAATTATAAGGAGTGTGGTGTAACGTGAGAATTATTTGTACCATTCCCCTCCTAGGGAGTAAACCAAAAAAAACGACGACACTTCCAAATTTGTCTTTAATCACTCGTTTCCTGCTTCACAATCACACCACTTCACACTCATCAGTCCCAGCTATTCCTCCACAACAATCCCCGCTCTTCCCCTCACACAAACACCAAACAAAAATTTTCCAACAATCAACCATCCA
>WURS02040105.1:0-11295 GCA_011762765.2 Rhinocypha anisoptera
TCTCCTCCCCCCCTCTCTCCCTCTCTCTCTCCCCCCCCCTTTCTCCCTCTCTCTCTCTCTCTCTCTCTCTCTCTCTCTCTCTCTTTCTCACACACACACACACAACTCTCTATCTCTCCCGATCTTCCAGTAACCTCCCGGCCCCAATTGCTTTTCGGCCGTACTTGAGATCCACTTGTATTCCGTGGACGGCGGGAATTATAAAAAAAAAAATGAAGGTTAAGTAGTGCTTAATAAGAACTCGATGGCCGTTTCCAGCCATTCTTCCCATAGTAGCTCCAAAGTAGGGCGGCACCGCGGGTCAAGATGACGATTGTGCAATCAAGAAAAATATTGCAGAAAGCGGGGGAAACAGCGTTTTCGGGGTGCGGTTGCTCTGCTTCGAAGAGGAAAATTGCAAGGCCGGACTTAACTCTGACAACAGTGAAATGTCTTATGTTTATCATTTCAACGTTTCAACTACCCAGAAAGAGTTAAATTCGATGCTTCAGAGGATACGTTCAAACGTGACAAACTTATATGGTCATTACGACGTGCTATATGAAGCATACTGTTATGTGTACAGAGGAGAGAAGTATCTCCATCAGAGAAGAAAGGTTGGAAGCTATGGAAATCTAAAGCTACAGAAGAATGTTGAAAATTATACGGATAGACCGAATGATTAGTGTGGAAGTATTCCGTAGATGCAGTAAAAAGAGCCAAGGGACTTCCACGACCTCCTTATAGTCACTTTGTTTCCCACTAAAATATTTACTGACACAACTAGTTTCGCTACACCCGTTGCATTATCAAGTTGGACTTGATATTTTAGTGGAAAGCTAAGTGTTTAATCCTTATAACATGAAACAGTTCCACAAAGTCAAGGCCTATTCAATCAACTATCCTTATAGTCATATAAATGAAGTAATTCACTTGGAAACTGCAAAAGGTTTTAATAAATTTTAAAATCTCAGGCTTCACTTCGAGGAATTTATGAATATGCATAGTTGAAATAAATGTATAACGTACTTTTCCATGTGGAAAAGTACTATATACATCTGTTTCAACTATGGATATCAAAATGTAATTCATTTAAGGAGTCGCCATTACATACGCCCACCTTTAATTGTTAAATCATTTCAATGTTTTGTTCAGAGTAGACACGAACGTCCACATTTGATGTATCTCAGCGAATTTTACCCTTTTTTTAAATAAAAAAATTCACTTTTTTGCATATAGTCTATTTTTAATGATTATATTCCCATTTCTAATAAAATAGAATCCATTATGTCAGAGGAAAAGTAACCAGGGGATTCTGGGCCACGAACGAAGTGTGCAAACACAAAAAAAGTATTAAGAAGAAGATTTTTTTAATGGCCACTTGACAATAAGTTTTGAAAATCGTAACACAATCTGAAAGAAAATTCTTGTTTAATGGAATATAAACGCTGAAATCCAAGACCAAAAAGGCATATCCAGCCTTCAATATAGTCAAGCTGCAACTGGTTCGTCCTTAAATAAGATAATAACAAAATTTTTAAAAACTGATATAGAAAACTATTTCTGGTACAACTCTGTGGAAAATCTTCATCGTCGGAAGGTTGATTGAATTAAGAACTGTGAATTTTCCGCTACTAGTTTTATTTTCAATGACAGTGGTTTCGCATCGTCGCAACGTCTTCTCCTCAATATTATCATAAACACCTATCATACCATCATCACTCGTGACCCGAAGATGCGGAAACAAGAAAGAAAGCAAGATCGTTGAAAATAAAACTGATAGTGGAAATTGGAGTTTTTAATTCGACCAACCTTCCTATAAATTAACTGAGTTCGAATGAATGTGGATCAGCTTAAAGAATACCCCCGTAACAGTATCCGAATTCGTATTAAGCTGGAAAGTGTTCAACCTCTTTAAGGCAACTTGAAGTCATGGAATAAGGAATGTTTTGGACTACCGAGCAGCAAACACGTTTGATGTTAACAGCAAAAGCTAGCCGCGTCTTTATGAAAGCACTCTGTAGGTAACACCCAGGGAAACAAATATGTTATGTTATTTGCACAAGTTGCATTTGTCTCCTCAGAATAATCTTGACACGGCATCTGCCACCTTGCTAATGATATATCGTATGGACCCGAGGCCACTCTATTACGAGTTCTCCGCTGAAAGTCTAAGCTAATCTTGTTCCTCCAGGTTTCATATCGAATATCATACTACGATCTCTAGGTAAATTTGAAATTTATTGAACGGGGAATAGTAATGGTATACATTCTATCGTACGAATGGGTTGAGTTTGAGACATGTTAAAGGATTTCGAAACAAACATTCTCAATTAGCTTAGGTTGAATGCCACTTTATAAGGGGAAAGTGCATAAAATGTACAAACCTTATTTCGAAAAAAATTCCATAGTTCACTTGGAAGTAATTATTGTAGCTAAACGGATATTATATTCATTACGCAGAGTGCCAAAGAGAATGACCATATTATTGGGTGATTTTTCCGAGGAAGGTTTATGTGCACAGAAGAGTAATTGATAAAAGGTTAAATATCAAATCGATAATTTGTGTTTTCTTACGCATTCAATTCATATGATTTAAATCCGGCCGGATTATATAACTTTATTTAGGTGCGTATAATTTTATGCAGAGGTTATTATCGCAAAATTCAGATAAACATCCATTTAGCAGAGTTGGCGCTTTCGTTCTTCTTATGTCTTCAACAAATTTTTGCGATCCCCAAAGATAATAAACGCTCCCCCTCCATATATCACATGGAACGGCGCAAATTGGCACGGATGACAGATGAATGGCAGTTCAAACACATCTAGTCCCGGCTGTTTTTTGATGCACGATGCCATCTGCTAAGCCAAAATGCGCATTGCCTGCGATGCACGCTAATCCGTTCTGCAAGCATTATCGCTGATTCGCGAAAGGAAACTATCGTAAGGGCACGACAGAAGAAATACCGAAAACAAGGAAACATTTTTTTTTGTCACTCTTGACAAAAAAAATGTTTCATTTCATTTCAAAAGCGAAATGATTATAAAAAAGTATTTCACGCATGGATCAGCAAAACGCGCACAATCCATCACTTAAGGAAAATCGTCCGCTGCGTGGCAGAAATTAATCTCAATGGATATGGCTCACCACAACTCTAAGTAAACAAAAAAATTGTACCATCTATATCAATTGGTATAAATTTCATGTTTCTGTCGTGAAGTCGCAGTTCTTTTAATGCATGGAAAGTTCATGGTAAGACTGTAAATTCCACATACGAATAGTTATCTTGAACATTAAAAGTCATTACTTAATTATCAACAATATTAACATTATTACTCTCTCACTATGTGTGTGTATATATATATATATACACGCACAGTTTATAAAACTAATGGCTACGAAGTAAAATTTTCTCGGACAGCCCATCTTTTCTCAAGGGGAAGGTTTCGTTAGCACTGTGAAATTAAATGACCGTATGTCAAAATCAGCTTATTATTGAAGTTAATTTCGTAGTTTTTGCATAAAATATTAATTTTTTTACTACTCAAAATCAGTTTTATCAAAAAATAACTTCCACGCGTGACCTTATATAAGCGAGCATGGAAGGTTATTCGGGAGCAAGAGGATTGGTTTATTCATTAATCCGGAAATTTGTACCATGCCTGCACATCGCAAAAACGTTTTTTAGCACATACGTCACATTTCATTTTGCTATACATTTGAAAAACGAGCAACATATATGTGTACATTTAACATTTCGGAACAATCTTGGTCGATTCGTTCGAATTAGGTGATAAGAGACCACTCCATGCAGAGAAAAATTGGCGCCTCACAAAACCGGTCCAACGTATTCCGAAGGCGAAGAAAGGCAGTAGACACTCGAGACGATCTCTGTTTTCCAGTTATCACGCGGAGAAACCTCAAACGCTCTCTCCTTCGGTGGCTGCCAAAACTCCGGCTCGTGGAATCCATAAGGGACCGACTCAAACCAGATAGACTCAAGAGTGAGGGCCGGAGGAAGAGCAGACCACCGTCGGAGCCCAATGCCCCTCCCTATCCCCTGGCGCTTGAGCAACTGGACCAATGAGTCATCCCTCACCCATCCCACAATTGAGTCGCGAGGCGGTGCGAAAAAATATGATGGGCGGCACAGATTACTAAAATGGAGATTTGCGTTCCTCCTTTTGGAGGAGGACGACTGGCCGAAACTAATTCGAGAATAAGGACGAGAGAGGGAAGAGAGATATGAATTTTCGATTTGACAATTGATTAACGACGCACGATTCCTACCTTCGGGCTGCGTGGACGCCCAAATGCCATTCAGGACGATTTGCCTGAACGAATCGATAGAAAGACGCGAAGCGGTGAGAAAAGTAAAACATTGTTATCATCCAGAAGGTCGAGAAGGGAGTTCACCTCGCACAAAACATACGGGAGGTGGGATCCTTCATTACATCCACCTCTGGTTTCCCAGAAACTACTGATATCCACAATGGTCCTCCGACCTCTAAACCAGAGATCTACTGTTTGAACACCGACCTCCCTAGTTTTAACGACCTCAACGCATATTTTGTACTTTGTTAGTCGTGTATATTGCTCCTATTTTTTATCCACCTATCCTGTGAAGTTCCTGTCACAGCACGTATTCCCACGTTCTATGATGCGGACTCTTATTACCTCCAAAATTCAGCATTCCTCTTGTTCACTGGGAGGAATGCTGTCACTATAAGTTACACAAGATGTGAAGGCTTCATTCTTCCGGGTATTTCACCGCGTGTGTTGTTTTTTATGCCAATGTTTTTTACAAGTTACAAGACAAGTTGTAAAAGACTGCACCGTATATAGAATCTAGTCAGATGGTTTCCCTCTGCTGTCCACAATCCAATTCCGCGGTCAATTCCTTGAGCTCCACTTTTTCCCGGTTGATACGGGAACGATCTGACTTCATCTGCATCACCAGTTTATTCTGGGGAAACAATTTTTTTAATTTCTGTCCATCGCAGTAAAGATAGTAGTGCCCATCCCAGTGAATAGTCTGTCGTTCAACGGCCTATCAGTGGTGAAATTAACGTTTTCATGCTTTACCTCATGGTTATTAATACCCACAACTGAAGAATAACAACGTAGTTCTCCACAGACCTGCTGGAAAGAACTGCCGCTATTCTTCCGCTATCATGGGAAGAATAAAAACGCTCAATTGATAAGCTATCAATTTACCAAGTCTGCAATCAGATATAATGTTACTCTGTAAACCATTTGTGATTTTAAAGTTAGATCGTAGAAAAATTATAGACGTCATGGTATCCCGAGCAAGATGGTGTGATAATTAATGCTGTGGTAATTCGTGTTGGTAAATCTTCTGACATTCAATTATGTTTTCCAAGAGAAACTGTATGCATACTGTACTACGATATTGCAGAATACAAGCTTATCCGACGTACAACATAGTCAATCCTTCCAACGGCCGAAATAAAGAGTAGCACTACAGAATTTTGGCGGAGAAGTTATTGCACCTGTAGCCAGACTGCGAAAACTAAGTTCAGCAAAGTAGAAATGGATTCATAAACTTAGGCACAAATACTGAACTTGAACGAATTTCATTCTATAATGGGTATTATTCATTAAATTGCAGAAATTAGTTCGTTGAAATTTAATTCACGGAAACAAAAAAACATTATATAAAAATATATAAACCTACATATATAACAGTCAGTGAATTCCATTACCTTTTGTACTTGCATTTGGTAATGCCTATGTAATAGCTTTCGGGGAAAAGGTCGTATAAACTCCACAGCAATCATGTTCTCATAATGAACGCAGGCATAATTCACCCTATAAAGTAACTACGTTGATTACATGCACGTGTGCCCGAAAGGTCGGAAAGGAGAAAATGGTGCACGTGAGCAACTTCATTTTCTCGGCCTCCTCTTGGCCGCGTGAACTGAGGAGACGGGGGAGGGAAAAAAAAACACGGGCTAATCTGAGTGGACGGTTGGAGGTGATCGAGGTGCACAGCGCCGATGGGGGCGTGCACGGACGACGGGGAGGCACCGTACACCCGTCCCGGATAAAAAGATGATGGCAAAAAAAATCGTAACTCAAGCAGAATTGCGAGCGAGGAAATGAACGTTTTGAAAATTGGAAGTGAGGGCGATGGCGAGATCCAGCGTCTCCGGAAAATGATGCCGCATGCTTCGAAGCGACTTCGGATCCAGAATATTTGGCGTGAAATATCCCTCTTCCCCATCTCTCCATCTTATTCCGATTACACCCTCCTTCCTTTAGAAAACACTTCTCACTGTTTATCGCTCATTGTAATGACTTCCTTAATTGGGAGAAACACACAATCTTTGCTTTATTGACACTGCTTAACTAAAATCGTGTAATTTGGAAGATAACTGTTACAAAAATTGGTTCATTTCTATCTTGGGACCATATAAGTGCTTGGTTGAGCTAAAATTTTGAGAATAAAATTTGGTGGTTTCCAAATACAAAGGCGTTCGGTATCGTATACCACTTGCAATAAGTAAAAGGAAAAAAAAAACATTGACCCGCTCATACGTACAATTTAATTAACCACGGGTTGATTCAAACTCTCAGAGCAACAGTCGTGTAATTAAAATGAGGTAGTGAATTAGAGGGACCACTCAAAGCGCTAGAGTTTGTTACTGGAGTGCTGAGGAAGGCATGTTAAAAAGGATTGAGTTCCAAAATCTTTTTTTCGACCATATTGAGTAGTTTTAAATAGTTTTCACTAATGTGACGTTGCGAGGGACACACAATATATCGTATGGTTTTGAATGGTAGGCCTTTAATCAGAAATGAATCTTTCAAACAAATATCAATGAACTGACAAACCTATACTGAAAGTTTAATTGACCCTGGCCTTTATTGTGGTGTACCGCGAGGACCTAATTTTTCAAGCAATTCATATATTTTATGACTGTCCATAGTTCCTTCAAGACATTTAACAATAATAAAAATTCATGGATATATCCAGTATTTTATCCCCCAATCTTCCTTTATGAATAGTCCACATTTTAGTTTCAAGCAGCAAGCCTATCTAAGAGTACGAACGTACAATGATAACGTCAAAGCATTTAAATTACTCTACATATGGAATAAATTTACCACCCATGTAGCAAGAAGTAACAATGTGATCTACTAGTGGAAATAAGATGTAATAATGTCCATCTTTTCTTATTTCTATGCTTTAAACAGGAACTCGTCGATAAAATTGGACTGCGAATTTAGGAAATTACAAACGACCTAAATAAGCCGGAGGCGAAAATATTAGATTTGTGAACAAAGAAGTTACTCACAACGTCAATTAACGTCAAAGTGAGGTTTCCAAGTAATAAAGGATGGCATATTAGCTTTTACTCGAGAAATGAACCTTATTATCCATCTATGTTCGCAGTCATAATTCTTAGTGACTTGTATATTGTCTTCCTTCCCGAGTACATTATTAACTGCGATCACGCATTAATCCAATACTGGGGCTTCGAAAGTAAGAATAGGTAAATGTTCGCCCAATTAATATACTGAGTAGTGATGTCATTATATATATATATATATATTCTCTTTTTGTATTATTTAACTTACTCTTATAATATAATTATTTATATATATACTCCAGTACTCTCTTTTTCACAGTCGAAGGCGGTCCATCCGCCTAAACGTCCGAAATAATTCCTGTGAGTGTCCTTTTTATTTGTGTCTCTGTTCTCAACTATGTCTGTTTATTTACTTATATATATATATATATATCACGATTTCCCATCTATTTCTCCTTCTCTCTGGCACTCTCTCTATCTCAGACACGGTGGTTTAATTTAAATATAGAGCCTTCTTGTGTGCTGAACTTCTAAGATAAGAGGCAAAAAAAAATTGCTTTGCTTTTCGTGTAGATCCAGATCTGGATGAAGAAGAAAATAATAACTTCCCATAAGTGTACACATGGTTCGCTATTTTTTTAGAGTACGATCCTTTCCCATTTATTAATACCAGTACGATACAAGAGAACCAACTTTATTCGCTTATATTGTCGCTTCGATTATTTAAACTTTATAAACGCAAGTTAGCGCATCATAAAATTATCATTATTATTGAATCCACAAAAGTGGTCGTTACTTCTACATATTACCCCTTTAATTATCGAAATGATTGCTTAGACACCATAGCAGCAAAGTGCGAGTGTGAGTAGTGAGTATGAGTTGTAAAGTAACAATGAATTACAAGTCTTCACTATAATCATTATTAAGTCTTTGTAGTTTATTACTTACTGCCTCTGAAAATTCTCTCAAATATCGGTCGTTAAGCCAAAGTCAGATAATTAGACACATTGGGAAAAACTGCGGCTGGCGACAAATTTTCATATAGAAGAAGGGGGTAAAGAAAATAAAAATAGAAATGACTTATTACAACATTTAAAATAAAAGATTAATAGACCATATTACTTTTAAAATTTCCAACTTGGACGAAGAAATTGAATCAATGGATGAATGCATATCATGCTTAAGCCAAAAGGACCCTGGAGAAATCTTTCTTCGACTGCAAATACAAACACAGTGGGGTTATTCTAGTAATTATAAAATTCATGATTCAAGAAATTCATGATTTGTTTGATCTTCCGAGGTAAAAATTTTAAAGAATACGCAGTGGCCTAATAAAATGGCGAGGAATGGTTTTGTGCTCACAAAATGAGTGCCCGCATTCGAATATGAAATCACTCGAGGAATTTTCTGGGAAATTAATTGCGGATAATTTGGATGTAAGATGAACGACATCTTGTCAGGATACGAATATCATTTTAATAGAAACATACTTTTTCTCTCAGGCTACATAGAATTTAAAGGATCCTAAACAGTTATGTTGCCAATTGTACCACGTTATTGTCATACGAAACACTGACAAACATCACGGATGCCCTCTGCAGTAAATATGAGTCCAACCGAAATAAAATTTAAAGTAAGGAGATGAACGCGTGCATCGTGCTAGTTAAATGGAAAGAAATTAGAATTCCAATAACTTTAGACAATAAAACATAGGAACAAAGAGCTTTTCATTTTCCCCAGTTTCTGTGGTATTCCATTCCGTTAATACTTCAGTAATTCGAAGTGAACTCTAATCTAACAGTAAAATAAAGCACTTATGGGTCGGGTTATCAATAGTTTTTGATTGGTCAAGAGGGAAATTTTTATGCTTAAACTGTCCATATTTATCATAAGGTTCCAATTACTACTTATTTATTTCTCTGATTGCATTCTTCCTTCGAGCAACCGACCCCTTTGTAGGTCTTCTGGATTGTGCACCGCTTGCGTCCATTTTGCTCGGACGACATTTTCGCCGGCGTTGTAGTCGGCGTCTTCGGGCCAATGAAGTGATCGTGCTTGAAATTTGGACGACTTATATCCATCACCCATTGATGTCAGTTGTGCTGATGTCACCGACTGCAACGTCGGCCTGACTATCGTCCGAGCAAAATGGACACGCGCGGTGCTCTACCCGGAAGACCTCCTTCAAAATAAAATCGCGGGGGAAACCTTCATACGGAAGTGACTCCCTTAATTACAATACTATTCACTACCTCCACCTACGGTCTTCTTTCTACTTGCATTAAAAAAACTGGATTCTATAATTAAATAATAGCTGTTACAAATATTAAGAACGGAAGGCTGGGTATGACACGCATCATAACCCGGTGACCTAATAATTATCACTATAAAACAGAAACTCAATCGGTTCAGATAAAATACTTCTTTGTAATTTTCAACATAATTTGTGGGATTTATTCTGTATATTAAGCTGCATTTCTCGTTTTGAACTAGCGCTCTTCCTTTGGAAGCGTCGTAGGTGCTTCACCTAAAAGATCCCAAACCTAAATCCAGAATCCATATTCCTGGATTTTTTAAAAAGAGATGATCTCACAAAAATTTTTTTATCCGGATTAGATGGCCATACTAGATTACAAATTACTTTTCGTATTTTCCGCTAGGTGAAACCCAATAGTGGATTCTCTGTACAGTGTCTATATAGAAATTTAGAAGACCAACCTTACACTGTACAAAACGTCATTCGTGTACCTTGGCCAAAGGTGTAAAAATGTTTATCTATTGTTTATTGAATCTATAGTCGTAACTTATTTTTTTAAATAGAAAAGGTTACTTAAATAAAGTGAAGAGGATATGTACATGTAATTCATTCATGAGATAATATCAATGTCTTCAGTATACATTTAGGATATTGTAAGTCATGTTTCCATGATTTCAATTATACTCTATTGTATTATTATTTTCGCTAACCTTGTCCGTTTTTAATTATATGAGATCTGTTAATTGATAAAAATATTTGCTGAAAAAATACTGAAAAGTGTTACATTTGCAAGGGGTACACATGAAATTCATGATTTTTTTCTTCTTCTTTTCATTAATGAGGGTATCAAAGGCACTGGCAATCTTTTGTTGCATCTAAAGTTCCTCATCAACAATCATTAAATGACTATGAATCAATGTATTGTTGTAATAAATATCTATATCTACAAGAAATTGTTAAACATTATGATGAAGAACTCTGTAATGAAACAGGAATATACTTGCACACCGAGATTATTTTTGTTTACACCGAGAATATATGCTTTTATAAATATAAAAGCCATGCTCTTGTAAATATAAGAGAGACAACAGATGCACTTCTGAAGTGAATAGAAGGCTAGCCTTGGCGAAGAAGGCATATGAAAGTAGAAGGAATCTTTTAGAAGACAAGCATATGAAATTGGAAATAAAAAAATATTTCGAAAAAAGGTTTATTTTGAGTAAGCTATTAGATGGATGTGAAACGTGGACTTTGGGAAAAATGGAAAAATCTCGGTCGAGAGCAATGGAACTGTGGATTTGGAGAAGAATAACAAGATGGATAGACAAGAAAAGTAATTTAGAAGTTTTGAGGAAAATTAAAGAGGGGAGGAATTTGATGAAAGAGATGGAGAAAAGGAAAAATAATGTTGGACATGTTCTTAGCCATAACAACTTTCTAGAAAATATGATGGAGGGAAGAGTACTGGGAAAAAAGAAAGAGGAAGACCGAAAAAGAAGTTCTAATGGGAATTCACCGATCGATTGGGGTTTTTCATCCGAACGAAAACTAGGTGGAGATAAAATAAAATCATTCCGTGGTTGCGTCCGCGAGAGGTCCACCCACCCACCCCTTCATATTTCGAAGAAGCGAGGCTGTTAGGGCTTCCCTGAAATAGAATCAAACTAGGCGTGACGCTAACCGTTGCCTTCGTAGGCGAGTGCATCCCACTCCTGCCTCCC
>WURS02040116.1:0-11294 GCA_011762765.2 Rhinocypha anisoptera
GAAGTGCTTTTCTAGACTCGCATTGGTTTACAAGCCTTTCTCCCACACTGTGTAAAGCAGTTAGGTACTCACTGTACTTAAGTTTCTCTCTTTCTTTCACACTGCAATTGTCGTTATCACATTTGCCGTTTCACTGATTCGCCTTGTATGTCACTACATATGCAGTACAGTCTCAGTTTGTAGTCCGTTCCCAGAAAGTGCTTACATTGACTTCCTGAAAACTTTTGTCACATCTCAGTGATGTGTTTAGTGAATTGGGTATAACGACTCAAGGTTGGTAAAAATGGCCACGCAAGCTACTTGATGCAAATATTTGAGCTGAACGGTGAACGAGACACGTGTGTTTGACCACTTCAGCTTGGTGCTGCCAATTTGGGTTCCGTTAGGTCCCGCTATACGTCTCTACTGACTGGCCGCTTGTCAGAACTTGTCAAGTTGAGTAAACTTTGCGGTAAACTCGCATTAGAGAAAGCGAGAGCGAGAGTAAAACAATAACAAGTGCTGTTTTGCCAATGTAGTGGCAATGCTGGAAGCAGTGAAGCATCTCCATTAGTAGCTCGTAAATTAGCGATGATTGAGCGAGAGCAAGAGAATACTTGTTGGTTTATATAGCAAGTTAGTATGGGTGCCGTATGGGCGATCAACTTGCCATCAGCTAGCCGAGGCAAAGACAAAGAAGCCGAGTCTGTTCACCCGAACACTGTTCACAGTGTTTGATAGCCGCCATCCTCCCTGCCTGTTCATTCGAGAGAGGTTATTTTGTGAAATTTGAACACTTGTGTAAACAGACATGGCTTGAACCACCGCAATCAGTATATCGCCAGCCACTCACACTTTCTGATGATGCGCACGTCCAGGCGGAGAAGCAAAGCCGAAAGCATCGACCGCTGAGTTGCCAGAGTGGTAGTGAGTGAGTGAAGATAATTTCTACCACCAGCCAAGTTATCTCTCACCAGCTGAGAAGAGTGCGCCAGTGTACGGGTGTGTTGATTGAGACTAAGTGAGTTGCTGCAAGTTGGCTCGGGCGGCACTTTCCTGTTCTAGTCTATGTATGTATGTGTGTGAGTGTGTCGTGTTTTGTCTTGGCGGCATCGTCATCTTCGGCGGTAATGATTAAGCCAGCCGAGGGACTTGCTCAGCTAGTACAACATGCTCTCACAAAAAGTAATGCACCCATAGAGGAGGCTTACCCACGGGCAAAGCATCCCTCTACCAGTGATATCACCCATTCGTCCACCTCAAAGGGTTCTCCCGCAATACGATGATTGCCTTTAATGACACGACAAGTGACCCAAAAGATGGCAGACACAACACTTCACGCTAATCTCATATCGGAAGTTCTTAATATTTATGGTTTGAGCCTCGAATTCGTAATATCTAATTTATATCTCACTCACATATCTTAATGCGCTTGAATGGTTAAGCATGGTGTTTTGTATGCCACTGGTGACTAGCGATCGCAAAGCAGTGGCAATAGATCATCGATCGTATGTTGACCTGGTAGCATCTGGCCTCGTCAGTCAGTATGTTTATCAGGCCACACACTTCACGAAAGAATCGTTTTGTTTTCAGTGATTTTAAAGCGGCTCAAGTCATAAATCTCATAGATGGTGGGACCACCGCGTAGCAAGCTTGGTGGTGTCGATTGATCGTGCTGTGTCCAGTAGGCCAGATAGCTTGGTTGATGTGCGGCTTAGAATGAGACCCACTGTGCTTCGCCACAGCTAGCTCACCACTACTCCCGGTAGATCGGTGTCTTTGTGGCTGGATGCCATCTCTCTCGGCACGACACCCCGACTGCACCGCACTTCACTTCCTCGACCAGTTTTTACTGCAACCACTTTCTCTTAAACAAATTAATTACTTCAACTCATGTAAAGAAGCGTGGTATATTGTAATTCAAATCGCTTGTTGGCACCGTTGTCGTCTGCTGCACTGCGCGAATAACGTGTTAATCAAGCGAGACTTGACTCGGTATGCTTTACACTCCATTTAGACATACTCGTCTCGAGTGTTGGCTCTCGCCATCGTTGCAGACAATTAGCAGTGTGGGAATCGAGTGGCGCGTGTCTGTCGATCCACAGGTAGCTTTGTGGTAGTGAGTCACTGCTATCCAGGCATTCAAAAGCAGATGCCAAGCATCGAGTGGATTAGTCTTGCTCGGCATGTGAGAACTGGAGCGTGCAATCTGGGCCGTAGTGACGATAATCCTAGAGATAGGTGCCCCAGTGGAGCGCACCATCATCGATTTACTCTTGTCCAAGTGCTACTGTGCAGTGACAATGTGTAAAGTCAAACGACTTGTGTTACCACTGGTGCTACTACCGGCACGGTGTCCAGCAGTCACAATCACTCTCATTATCCAATTGATGTCGTGCACTATGGTGACTAGACTGGCTGTCGAAATAAATCAGTGGGTTTGTAGGACCTTAATCTGTCGCGGTGTTTAATAGAAATGTTTACAAAGTGTAGCAACAAGCCCGAGCCCTGTTGTATTGACTCATTCTTTCCTCTCAATCGCATGAAGTATTAAGTCATTGTGCTGGCCACTTAGTTGCTGTTGTTGTTCACTTGCTGATCTTATTTGTATTCGAGTATTTGTATAAGAGTGCTTCTGTCAAGCTGTATTTGTTGCTCTTTCTCTAGCTTGTGGGGTGTTCTCTCCATTGTGTGACTCGGTGACTGTGTCCATTTGTCACCAGTGTGCCAGTGCACACACCATGCCCTTTTGCCTGGCATCGGGACCTATTGTCACCACGAGCCTACGAACTTTGCAACACTTGAGCGAGGGAGCAAGAATAGCTGCAGTGGCTGCCGAATGTCAGAATGAAAGCTTGGCTCGCGCACCCGCCAACAGCATTGACGGTGTGCCAAGACAGCCAGCCAAGATACACTCACACAAGTTCACCGGCACTCCAGAGGAGCTGCACAAACAGAGATGAGAGCGAGCAACATGCAAACATGACCACGAGAAAATGCTCGCCCTTTGACTCAGGCGTGCGCTCACTGACCCCAGAACCCATAAGGTTCAACAAGGTCGAGCTCAGTCTGAGGAGGTATTGTGTAGCTTGGTACGATCAAAGGAGATCGATTCGATAAGCGCCCCGCGGGCACAACGGTACGCGCAATGTTTCCACTTTGGGACACAATGGCACTGCACACTACATGCAACACAGACTCAATAGAGAAGCCAATCAATCGATCTAGGCAATTGATCAAAATGTTATGACAGACACAAGAGTGGTTCAGTCGAATAGCTTTTGCATTATCACAACACGACAATCGAGCTTGCCAGTCTCGTGACATCACTTGGAGTCATTGTAGGCACTTTTGGTGTAGACAAACTTTCCTCTACCCTTGTCAATAGCAGTGACATCCCAGTTCCGTCTCTGCTTCCAGAGATAACACAAGTGACCAGATTTTTGTTCCAAGTTTGTCTCATTTGATTTTTTAGAGCTCCCATTCGAAGTAGTAGTTTGCATTGATGGGTATTACGTTTCATTGTCAATTAGTATCCAGGTAAGAAAGCTTGGGAACAGGTATGACTCAATGGTGGGTGGATTCGAGTTACACGCGGCGACAGAACTCAATGTAGTGCGCGGTGCGTCTTTCATCCCGAGCCGCGTGCCCGCCTGGCGACATTCAATCCTATGCCTGGTTTATGTCTGCGCCGACATCGGCTCGTGTCTTGTCTCTCTCGCTCTCTCTCTCTCTCTCTCTCTCGCTTTTCCACTCACATCGAATTATTTGACGGGCACCGTGATAACGATATCACTTACCGAAACAGCGATTACCTCGCTTTTGCTCATTGCTTTTTGTGTGGCGCCGCAGAGGCTTGTGTCGCCATATAATTAAAAGTTAATACGACATTTAGTCAACACTTGGTAACCTAATCGCGCGCGAGTTCGCGCGTCAGGTCTTGTGTGTGTGTGTGTGTGCGACATGCTGGCTCACACATTCGCTGTCATTCAAAAATCACAACATGCTAATGTTTTTGTAATAGCACCGAGGTTTGCGTCGATGTATGCGGGCGCACTAACCTCGCCAATAGACCTATAGTCGAAGTGGGCGCTAGTACGAGTGGATTCAACGCGTAATGCTTGTGGGGTAATCCGATCCTTAGGTCCCAAGATTTGACTCTTTAGTCCTTGGTAAGTCATCTACGATTGACTGTGGGTCGGGTAAAACGCGCGGCAGTTAGTCGGTGTGGTTGGTCTAACCTGTCTCAGGTTTCCAATTAGATCGACAAGGTGTTGGTGTGGCAAGAGTGAAACAGATCGCATAGAAACTCTCGCCGCTGCATTCAATGAATGTGAATGCTTGAGAGGGTCGAGGATTGCGGTCCGAGCTCAATTGGGGTTTGTGGTGGTCAGTGCGCGCGCGAGTGCGATCAATCAAGTCACCTGCGCCACCACCTTGGCAGATTCTCGCACTGCAACGAACAATGAAAGGAAATCAGTGGAAGTCAACCGTTGTGGTGAGCGTGACTAACCAAAGACTCGGTGACTAACCTGGCTCGGTTGTGATTCACTGTGAACACTGGCAGTTCCGTTCTCGCACTCGATATCGTGTATGTGCACTTGGCAAGATGACTAAATGCGTCCGATTATCCCACATGTACACCTCTGTGGCTCTGTATCACAGTTTCATCTTTATTTCGTGTCTCAGTGCGATCAGGGGTGAGGGAGCCACTCGGCGATCTCATTAGGAGGCTTGGTCTCTTCTCAGTTCGCCTGCCAATGTGTTGGTCACGCAATGGCGTGTTCTGGCCAGATCATCGCACTGCATTGATCTATTATTTATCGGACACTGGCACTCCATTAAGGCACATATAGGAGGAGTGAGGGAGGCATCATCGTTCTCTAATGAAATGACTCAAGCCATTGAGTAAAACACAATCTCACTCACTCTCTCGGTCTGGTTTGGATTGCATTGCAATTAGTATTCCACTCGATAGCTCCACTAGTAACAAGCATTTAATTTCAACAAAAGGCGAGAAGACAAAACTCTAGGACACTGCTAATCGGGGGCACGAATTGCGACCATTCTAAGCAAAAACCTACAAAGCGAGTGGATGGCAAGCGCTTGTGCCAGTGCCGACTCATGTTGACCGGCTTGGTGTGAGTAGCCTGTCACAGAGTGCGAGTACGATAAATCATCGAACTTTGAACAACTGGCCCCTCGGTCTCATTGATCATCGCCGGTCGACAGACAGATTAGTTTCAGCACTGATTTCGATCTGTCCGAGTTGGATCACGGTTTTCTACTTCGGACTCTTGATTGCGGTCCGTTTTCAATTAAAACCAAATCACGCAAATTCCCAGCACAGTCAATCGATGTACACAACACCAAGCACGTAAAGAAGTGGATGATATGCTCACGGTTGGCTCGTCCCGGGTGATCAAGGAAACAATCGAACCATTAAAGTGGTAGGCCTGAGAGGAGGCTTGAGAGCAGTGTGACCGGCAATCGGTATCAATTGTGAGCCAAGAGGGTGTTGTGGCACAAGCTCTTTTATGTCGGTCCGTTGTTACGTTACGTTGTTGGAGTCGTGGTTCAATTCGGGCCGGGTCCCGAGCTCGTGTGCAGTGATAAATGATGGAACAATTTGCCTGCCCCTCGCAGCTCGACCAATGGCAGTGCAGACGAGCGCGCCACCGACCATCGCTGCTCACCGACTGGGTGCTCATTAATCAATGCTGATCGGTGCCAAATTGTGCAGCTTTTTTACATTGTCTCCTGCAGTGCCAAAGTGAGCCAATCGGAACCGACACATTTCCTTGAGACTATTTGGCTGGCATTGATTCCGCTCCCAGAATTAATCACAAAGGCGTCACCAATCACCGGTCACAGTAGGCTCCGAAAAGCGATCGATATATTTATTTGTTTAATTTAAAGCGTCCAAATGGAGATTTGAGTAAGTCGTCTTGAATAGAGTCACAAATTATGAGCAGTACCACCACCACCACAACAACAGCGAAACGTTTGTGTTTGTGAATTGTGAAACCGTGTTGTGACAATTTACAAAACAATACAAATCGATGGCTATTCACAGTGACGGCCCGAGTGCGATTGTTCACTGATCAAGATGTTAGGCTAGAGCAGAGGGTGGTAGTAGTGGTGGTGGTAGTACTGGTGGTGGTGTGTTGATCACTCTATTATACTCGCTCGTGCGCGCCTACTCGTACTGGGCTGTGTCGGTGACAATCGAGGACACATGTTTTCGCTTTTGTTCCGCCCGGCAGACCACTCGCCGTGTAACAGTAAATTATTGACTTTAAACCCAGTAGGAGTGATAGTGAGCCGGCATTGATCGGGGGGTTGGTTGCAGCAGGCCAGGCGCCCATTCACCACCACCCAGCACATATTTACAACAAAGCACACTCTCCACTCGATTTGACTCTCTCTCTCTCTCTCTCTCTCTCTCTCTCTCTCTCTTGAGTTCGACTTGAGTTTAAAGCTAATCGCTTGTGCCCCACCGGTATCGTCACTGCCGGTCCTCGGTTGGTTGGTGGTGTGGCACCAATGATGCCGAGCCAGCAAACCACCGAGGAGGATCAAAGTAACCGACGGCCGGCTTAGTCACTCTAATCTGCTTGCTCACTGATCACAACTGTCAATCTCATGTCTGCTCATTTTGGAAATTTGTCAGTTGATTATCAGTGAATGCAATAATCACTCGATCCATCGTCATAAGTCCACACGCGCGTACACACACACACACACACCGATTAGTAACAATAACAATTGGCTAAAAGCAATTGGGAAATACTTTTCATGACTGTAAGTTTAGTTTTTTGGCTGTAAAGTAACAGCAATTTTTTTTCCAAACGGGCAATAATCGGTTAGCAGTAATCTTTATAGCTCGTTTTCAGTGGCAACGAGAAAACGGGTTGTATATGAAGGGCTCTTTTTGTATAGTAATCTTTCTATGATAAGCAATTTAAATTTTTTAGAATATTTAGCAAATGAAAACGAGCAACAAAAAACCTCACGCAATTTCACTCCAACCAAAAACCGAGTTATAGTAATTTTTTACACAAACAGTAAAATTAACTAAAAACATGTGTAAATCATACAAAAATTGGCAGTAAAAAATCAGTGTCAGTACTTTTATTAATTATGAAAAATCAGTAAGAAATAGTTTAAGGGCAGTATCAAATTAACGATACTTTACATGTTTATAGACGGCGTGCCGGAACAACAATGACTATGTATATGAGTTAAGCATTAGACATACATTAACTGTCAATAGTTATTTCTCACTATTAGTTAATATGTCTATTAATATTGGTATTAAAGCTTTAATAACTTTTTTAGATCTTTCTGGATATCTCTTTTAATCATAAAATCAGATTATGTAATTAGATATCAGTGATGGCATGCTTGAATAAATAATTATTATTATAAAAAATAAAGACAAGTGCATCATGATCAAGAATTTATATAAAATCAAATTCTTATTTTGAACAGAAACATTATCACGTATTTTGAAAAATTATATTATAAAGCGATTGTGTTAATTCGACATAAGAAGATTCTATTTTACATTTGAATATTTTTCAAATTTTAAAACCAATGTTAATGGTTTTATTTTTTTCAAACTAACTTGAATATACTGTGGAATAATAAATAAGACGCCGAATCTGCATCTGGCAGGGCCAGCAGCTCGTAGAGAGACTCGGATAGTGTGTGAGTTTTGCGGAAATATGTATAGAATATGAAATATGTAAAGATGTATTTTGTAATTGAACATGACTCACAATACCGTGCATACGTGCATTGCCTCATCACGCCATATTCCCCGTTCTGTAATGATGCACACTACATTCACTTGTTTATACACACTAACAATGCTTACTTTGGTTTCGAATTTCTCGTGAACTCCTCAGTAAAAATTGTAAATTTTAGTTTTATGATATTCTTAAGAATATATTACATTGATTGAAGAAAATTTCGGAAGTGTAGATAAAGAGAAAGTTTTCATAACAACCATTACAAAATCAACAAAATTAAAAATTTTCAGAAATTTGCATATTTGAAAGTGTTGCAGTTTAATTTAATTGTAAAATCGGATGAATAAAAACACGAGATAAAATAAGATGAGAGAGAAAGAAAGAACGTGCACGCAGGCACCAGATCAAAGACAAATGGTATGTAGACAAAGTCAATGGTGAGATGTGTGCTGGCTGGTGACAGCTTTATATGCGTGTATGACAGCGGGGTGATAATAGGCTATTTCTACGTCAACAGAAAGGGGCGTATCACAAAGTTTTTCGGATTTTTCTATATTTTTCCCTAAAAAAGGTCAGGTCAAGTTGAGTTAAACAGAATATTTATAAAAAACATTTATAGTCTAGTTTTTGAGAAATATACGTTTAAAATTTGAACAAAATGTGCAAACATGATTTTAGTTTTTGGGCCCTAGGACACACCCCTTTTATTAATCTAGTTCAAATTTATTTTATAAAATACTAAAATATCTGTTTAATATAGAAATGAATAAAAAATAAAAAATTGACGTATTTTCCCAGATATCTAGATATTCATAAGTTAATATGGATACTAAGATGCATTAGTGTAGTAAATTTTATCAAAAAGTAATGATGCGTTTTGGATTTGAATGATACTTGATAGGAATGATACTTATTCCTAATGATAAAAATTCCTTAAATTAATAATTTTACTTTAAATTAAAGATGATCGACTCAACAAGATGTAACATTTCATTCGGTGACACAACTGAGTCGCCATCTAGTAGCAAGGATTTCAACTCTAAACACAATTTTTACTCTATACTAACAATAGATGTCGCTCGTGTCACTTATCTTTTTTTTGTTACAAATAAATCGTTACCAATACCAAGAAAGCACGCTTTTTCTGCCTTCAATATACTTTGAACCGATGGATGAGGACGATGAACCAGTGGAATTTCTGCAGTGGAAATGTTCGACCTTTCAGTGCAATGCGAGAAATAAGAACGTGATTGCGGAACAAAGAGTAAAACGTAAATATGATCTAAAGGGACATTCACAAATCATGTGAGAAGAACTCGGGATAGGTAGATATATACGACCAATTATATTCTACCTTTAGCTGTACTAATATATGTCAAAATATTTGTTTCATGGATGTAGGAGGTTATAGCCTACTAAAGATTTGACCCACTAAACTTTTCCCAATTACTTATTTGAGATAATTTATGATTGTTTGACTAAAATAAGCTTAATAGATGTAATAAGCTATTGTTTGACAAATATTAAGGTTTTAGCATCAGTTGTTAGGATAACTTTTAAGGAATCAAGCCTAACCTAATCTATTAGGTATTCCGATAAGTTTTTAAAGACTCGTATAGATTTTACTTTTAAAACAACAGATGGCGCCTCACGTAATTGTTTACACGTGCAATAGTATTGGCAAGTGTTCACTGGACTGTTCGATAGTGGTTAATCGATAGTTTTTAATTCGAACATCCCAGTGAAAACTGACCAGTATTCCTGTAAACAATGTGGATTACGTGAGGCGCCATCTGTTGTTTCAGAAGTAAAATCTATACGAGTCTTTAAAAACTTATACCGGCAACACTCAAGAAACGGCCAAAAATGTTCTCTACCTTTGGCAGTGCAAAGTAGCCTTTTTTCGAAATGTGGCCAGAGGTAACGCGTGCGCTTGCTCTATAGCGATTTATAATGGAGGTCTTTTTTGAGCAGGCCGATTGTTGAGGGTTGCCTGTATCGGAATATCTAATATTCGAATATGACTACTAATTCGTTATTTTGAAGTAGTTGCGTTAAAAAGAAGTTAACACCTTTAAAGTTTCATCAGCATTATAACCAACTTTAATTGATGTACCTCTATATACAAAATAAAAATACAAATACAAATTGAAAATAAAATAAAATAACATTTTCTTACCTGATATTATCAGTGGGAAAACTAAGATTATCTTGCCAGAGAATTCACGCATCACAACCCGATGGACAGTAGGGAAACTCGTTGAGCAACGTAATTGTCCTGTGAAGGTTAGACTAAGCAAAACTATCTCATTAGTAATGAGTCATTAGATCCGACCATTTGAAACATACCATCTGAACGGAACTTTAAAACTCGGCTGCGTCTCTCGATAAACTGTTGTTTAAGCAGCTTTGCATGTTAAAAACGTTGCCATTTATGGTCAAAATAATAACCTCTTTTTGAACAGATCATTTATTGAAAAAAATAAAACTTATATTTTTCTTTTTGAATAAGCCACAAAATATCGCTTCTCTTGGCTGTGCTTGAATTCTGATTTCAGGTTGTTGGGAAGCAAATCCAACCAGATTAGATTCACAGGAAACTTGGTGCGGTAAAGTTCTACTCGTTGTATCCGATAACATATTCAAAAAATATTAGTTTAAAACTTAATTAAAGTAAATAATTCAAAACTTACGCAAAACAATCACGAAGCCGAAAGTGGGCAAGGAAAACTTAAGTTGTAAACAGACACTGCATAGGTAAAGTAAACATTACGCTACAAGTAATTTTACTTCTTGAATCAACCGATGGTGTAAAATATATCATACTACTTGTATGCATGCTTTACCAACAAGAGGTGTTGTGTTGTATCAAGTGCTAAAATTAGTTGCATTTTAAACTTGACGAATCATAGTGTTCATAGTGTAAAGTAAATTTTTGAATCATTTCCAACAGATGTCGCTCTAAACGTGGGCCGCTTCTAAAAAGCGCCATTATACAGAATCTGTTCAACAGAGCTCATTTAAAGTTAAACACTCAGGCCGGCTTATTTAGAGTGTAAATTAAGCGATCTGAGCAGTAGCACGGTTATTTATGTTTATTTGGTGATTCAAAATTGTCAAAATGAAGTGATACTTCTATATTCTACATCTCAATATATTTTCTAAATCAAAATCAACTTAACATGAAGATTATCAAAAGATAAGTTAATTCTAGTAGTGACGGGCGACTCAATGGTATCGATTGTGTGACATTGATGTTTTTCCCCTTCACAACATTATTTAAGAATAAAAAGAAAAGAGACTACACTCTCTGACACCTTTACAAATATGTTGGTTTAATTTAATTGATTTTACTCTAAACTTATTGTTTTATTAATGCTTTATTGTCTTTGTGGTTAAATTTTATTTCTTCTTTAGAGATAAAGTGTAAAACATGTAAAGTGTAAAAGTGTGTTCTGTAAAGCTGTTCCACGTTTTTAGCGAATAGTGAAGGCAAATATATATGTGACGCCATCTAGGAATAATGAGCTTCACTGAAGTTGCCCTAAACTGCCTGCA
>WURS02040127.1:0-11294 GCA_011762765.2 Rhinocypha anisoptera
GGAATTACTTCGGAGGAGGAGAACGTTTAAAAAAAAAGGGAGAGAAAGAGAGAGGAAAAACGCACCCCACGCACTCGTCTTCCCCTCCCCCTCCTCCCCCCTCCCACGTTCCACCAGTACGCGTGAACGAATGAGCGAGAATGAACAAGTGTACACTCCACGCCCCCGCCGTTCTCCGACTGCCGACGGCGAAGTAAGCAGGTGAGGAGGAATGAATGAATGAATGGACTGATGGATAGATGGATGGATGAAAAAGCACTCGCGAAGACGGAGACCAGATATGCGAAGATTGTTGAGGAGGAGAGACACACATTCGCGCCAAGAGGAAAACTCGCACGCACGCGCACCCCTGAGTCTTTTAACCGGAGCGTTACCGACCTACGAAGATGTGGGCACACAAAAGAGTTCGCCGAGAAAATGACCGTTCTTCCGTCACAAGTCATCATACAAACCTGCGTAGAATAGAGTAAATATAACATGTTTTGTGGCTGATGAACCACTTGAAAACAAAAAATATATACTCCTAACGGATCGAAGTCATATAAGCTGCCAGAAGAAAAGGGAAAAGAAGTATAATGAAGATGAAAACACTTGGTTTTTCCACATGAAAATATTTTATTAATAATTAAGACCTAGGTTTCGACTTGCAAAGTCATCTTCAGGTCGAAACTTTGCAAGTCGAAACTTTGGAAGTCGAAACTTCAGGTCGAAACTTTGCAAGTCGAAACCTAGGTCGTAATTATTTATAAAATATTTTCATGTGGAAAAACTAAGGAAGTGTTTTCATCTTCATTATGAATCGCTTCCACAAAGTAACGCCTGAAAATACCCAATGGAACAAAATTATGTCTCTATACATACAAATATACATTATATATATATATTGTAATTTAATAAACATACATTATGTACATATATATAACCAAGATTTCAAATTTACGACATCATCATCAGGTCTGATGATGTTGTAACACTGAAACCTAGATGGAAAATAAAGATTATTTAGTAGAAAAATGTACATTTTAATATTCATTTTGATGTTAATGTTTTATTTGGGATTTAAAAAAAGGTGATTTATCAACCATTTCCCAACAGAATTTATTAATTTGTTGCGGTAAGTTTGACTTAGCTAATTAGGAACGTACATCCAATTGATTGCGCGCCATAAATTGTAAAAAAAATCGTTCTCAACTTCAAAGCAACTTCATTTCAATGTGTATCCCTGATTGAGAGTTTCACGAACCCATTAGCTCAATACCTGCTTAAATTCTTTGTGGAAATAATGCGAAAGTTCGACGAAATAACTTACTCATTCCCATCTGTTTATTTTTCTTTAGCACGACCATGTAGAAATTGAGTTTGGGGATTTGGGACCATTTCGGTTAGTAAGACTCAATCTCACCCCGAAATAAAGACTACTATCTAACTAACTAACCACGGTTCCGTTGTAAGGTAACAACAACCCGTCATCATGGTTATTACATCGACTTTCCGAGTCTTTTTCAAAGCTTGGAAAATTAAAAAATTTACACCACTTTCCCCTGAGACTGACGTATACATTTTTTGCCACGGTGAATAATTACAAATTAACAATTCAGCAATCTACCTAAATACCCATTTACCTGGATAATGAAACAAGAGTAAATAGGCAGTTGAGGTGAAGCGAAAAAGTAGGTGACAAGAATTCCTAGCACAGAGGTTACCCATAAACATCTTGAGTGGTTTCATTTAGTCGATCGAAACGTGATCACACTAACATCTAGCGGTCGCATTTTAACCTTTTGGTATTGTTACGGGACTTGCACACCCACCACAAGTCCTTTTGAAACTCGCGACCAAATGACCGAAGGGGGGAAAAAAGTGCGAAGGCACAGTTCAACTCTCGAATTCTCCTGACGCCTCTCTTTTTTTTCAAGCCAACGCCCATTTGGTGTCATGTATATTAGAAAACGCCTCTTCTGTAAATATTTGCAAGCCGGTACGGCCCAGGAAAAAAATTGCCTCACTTAAAGGGGACCATGTTTAGGTATCACGACCGTCTCACGTGACACGAACCCCATCGGAAAAGTATGAACGTTTGTTATTTGACGAGTCATTTTTTTCCCGGCGACACTTGAGGCAAAGAAGAGAGGGCACATCACGGTGAAAATAATGAATTTCATAGCAACGCAGCTCAATTGTAATTTAAAATGTGTGAGGGAGACATAAATGGTGATTATAAAATGACAACCGAGAGTTTCGGTTATTTCTCTCCGCGGAATCTCCTAAAAATAGCTCCACCCTAAGGGTCAAGGTCCTAGCCAGGTTGCTATAATAATAAAAGAGATACATTTTAATATATGATGTCATGCTTATAAAATGAGTCGCGGCGCAAGAGAAAATCAGATAAATTAGTATAGGCTACTGAAAAGCTAAAATGTTATTTTTCCTAGTGTTTATTTTTATTCTTACGGTAAGTTCCACGCATAATTCATGTTTTTCTTCGATGTACCTATTAATTTATCTACAATATGTTACAAGTAATGCTATTTATGATTTAACTATTAAATTCTTTAATTATTTATAGTGCCACCTCAATCGCACATGATATGTTAAAAGCTACTCATTTATCATAATTCCATTTCTCGACGATGATAATTCCAACCTGATTTCCAAAAATGAACAGCAAGTGGTCGCTCATGCATATTTAACAATAAAGAAAGTGCCAATTAAAATCACCTGTCGTGAATCCGTTGTCCCGTACTGGGTGAAAAGCAAAGATGAAAAGATATGCTTTTTAACTGGAAACGTATTTCTTGAATGGCATCCATTAATAAACTGTTCTCAAACATTTTCCGCACGTGTTCTATTAAGCCGTCGTTCTCCGTCGAGAATATATTTATATTTTTCCCCATAATAATCTGCTTGAGAGAGATAACCAACCGCAGTTTGTCACACATGATCAGATTACCTGTTAGTAGCGGGGTACAAGGGAGCCGGTCACTAAATCTAACCCACCCACCAAAAATACCACTTCGCAGACTCCAATTCAAGAGGGGAAAGAAGAAGAAGAAGGACGATTTCGTTTCGCGTCCCGTACTTGTTATCAAGGGATACATGCCACGTGGGCGAACCCCCTATCTTGCTCATAGGCCGAGATCGCGCGGTGAGGGAGGCACTAGGATTTACAGCTTCCCCCGCTGAATTACTATGGCAGCCGGTAAGCGAAATTCGCCACCCGTGTGTGCCTCGGACGCACCGGAGGTTGTGGGTGGAATACGCCGAGAGGGCGGTCGGCGGATGTAACAAACTCCGTGGCTGTGTGAGAGACTTTATTTATGGCGAGTGATGGAGCGACCGGTTTGGAGGGCCAACGTTACGTCACCGTCGTGGAAGGTCTGGAGCACCAGAGCGATGGGGAGGGGGAGGAGGAGAGAGGGAGGAGGGATTTTAGTTCTTCTTTTCACTGCCGTGGCGATGAACGCCTCCCAAAATGGGGGGAGGGGATTAAAGTATGAAAATGTTCAATGCCAAACTTGAATTTCGTGAACAAACTTCGTTGACCACGTCATCAAGAAACAATGCTGCGTGGAGTGAAAAGCTGCAATGGTGGAACATTTTTGTTCTAGTAATTTGATCCTGACAAACATTGATATCTCAAAAGTATGATCCCAAGATTCAATATTCTATCTCCGCGGTCAATTCTCTGAGATAATATCCCAAATTTTCCTCGTTCTCCAATGCAAAAAGCACGGATTTCTTTGAAAATACCACTATTGATGATATTATTTGTAAAATTATCTCTATTATCATGGGAAACAATTCAATAATCAGAAAGAATAAAATAAAAATATTGTCACGGATTATCTGACACAATCCTGTTCAGAACGGGATTTCGAAAACTTTCGATAATCGCATTAATACATTGAGATCAAGTAGGATGACAAACAGCACTAATTTTAAAGTTATTGTTGAGATAATAAACATAATGAAGAAATATTTTTGATTATCAGTTTAAAAATAAAAATAGAAAAAGTCACGTAATTTGGAGAAGATTCACCAGAAGGATAAACCACATTTGTAAGTATTTTATGCATCCAAGATTATGCCTCGCTTACTGAACTCGGAAAATACTGATACCGAAATGAAATTGAAGAAGTATTTTGTCACGGCGGCCCCCTTTGAACTCTACCACATAACATTACCGAGAGCAAGATGCCTTCACACCGGGAATTGAGCTCGTTGCTTCTCAGCATCTCCATCTCCGTTTCTTCTCTCCGAAAACACCCTCCCTCCTCCCACACCCACCCTCCTTCGTGATTCCCGTCCCCACTCCCACCCCACCACAGAAAACAACCCCTCCACCCCCCCTCCCTCTCTCTCTCTCTCCGCCCCCAACTTCCCTTCCTTCCCCCCCTTTCCCCCGCGTGTTCAGGGGTCAGCGGCCTCCCGACGCGCATGTCCGCCTTGGACGCGACAAACCTCGGAATTCACGTCGGATTTTTTCGAAGAATATGGCCGAATACCTGGCCAAGTGGTCGTCATCCACGTGAAAAGGGCAACTTCAAAAACTGCCACGGAGGTCGAGGAAGAGGAGAGGGAAACGAAAGGGATAGGAGGAGCACAGGGGAGAGTGGTTTGAGGAACCGAAATTTTCCCAGATCGAGTTTGTCCAAAGCAGCCTTCACATTGGAAACTCTAAGGAGGCCTCCATTAAGACGCTTGTGAATTGATATATCTCATCGATGGGACTGACAAAATTGTTAAATTTATTTAACCTTAGTAATCTCCATGGAAGAGGTCGTTGTAGCCCAGTGGGTAGAGTGCTTGGCTACTGACCGGGGGATCCGGGTTCGAGACCCGTTGACGACCCTCGGGACACCTCCTGCTAAAACCCAAGCTGAGTGATTTTTCGGATACCACATTTTCCTGGGAAACCACAGGCGGCACAGGGAAATGAAGTGGCCCCTCTACCCTGATGTGTGTGAATTTCCACACGCCGTGGGCTTAGTACTAGGTGAGCTCTACCCTCACTTAACATACCAACCTTCGGGTTGATCACTGTGGTTAACATAAGTTAAAAAGTAAAAATATTTTACGCATCAAACTAATTCCAGGAAGGTATTACTCTAAAGTTAAACAGACTCCTTATCAACTGTACTTATAATTTATCTTATAGTTCCTTATAAGAATTCTCATTTCTTTCATATTCTTCCGTTCATGCTTGTAAAGCGGTTTTATAGGTGCACTTTTATGTCCTTTCATTAACAAGACAGGAACATTTTCAGGAATGCGACAGGAAGGGAGAATTATATATAAAAGTGAATTGCAAGATATTAAATGGTAACCGGATGTTGTGGTCGATGAAAGTCAGATGTTGGATTACTGGGGAAAAATGGGATAAATTGAGGAAAAAGCATCAAGCGATCTTAAGAGAGTGGGGTAAGGAGAATTTAAAGGAAGGTGTATGTGTATCATAAGGTATTGTTCAGAAAAACTCCGGAAGTCAACGATAAAGCAATGGAATCTCAATTTTCGGGTTCCCACCGCTTTTTTTATTTGTCCTGATGCCAACTGGAACGCCGGCGAAACTGTCGTCCATCAGGACAAAACAACGCGTGGAGGAACCCGAAAACTCAGTTTCCATCTGACAATCACCGCGGAAGCCTTCGCCGCAGCAACGACAGAGTAATGTGAGTTGGCAACTTTTCAGAGGCGGCTTATATTCTCCCTTTAGGCAATGCATGATGGTTTTGTTTGCCTGTTCTTTTTGCTGTACCGCTCAGCTATTTAAAGGATTCTTCCTCTCTTTCCTGACCTCATCCGATTTTTCCCCAATCATTTCAATTCTTCCTCCTCCTCCTCCTGTACCGTTCTCACTCCTCGCCTCTACCCAGCACGCGACCCTAGTTTCACTTTCGCCGTAGCTCTGCTTTCTACTCGATGGCACGCGATTGGATATCCTTTCTTCCTTCCCCTGCTGTGTCGTGGGAGATTTTTTCTCTCTCTCTGGATTTTCGATCTGTGCCGTGCGTGGCCGAGCGGGGAAGTGATTTTTATACCCATGGTTTGAGAAATGCAATCGTGTGTTTAAACGACATCTGACTTGGGTTGTGGCGATCATGGGAATGATCTTCCGGAGTGACTAATGGCAAATACTCCATTGTGGCGTTGGCATATTACGTTTCGTTGACGTGTATAGCCGCGAGCAGTCGATGAGATAATAGAGAATAAAAGCCTCCGATGAAAATTACACCTCAAATTAGAATGGTGTATGCAACAGATTGTCTGAAGGCGCTAATTTATATTTATTGCTTGCCGAGTCACGTCTCTGGCTCACATACGCTCAACATTGATGCCACTCGAGTATGCCCGAACATATTTCGAGTCCCTCGCTGCTCATGTAATGTAGCAAGGGACTCGAAACTTAGTACCAATAAAATATCTTATTATCAATTCAGGAGATAAATAAAATGTATGTTGGATGGTCGCTCATCCACGTCTTGTTCCTATTCCCGTTTTTACCTGGAAGGAATTAAATATTCCTTCAGGAACCAGACCTAGACGAGGAAGTGATTCCTCAGATTTTATTATTTTATTGAGAGGGCATGTTTTTATGGAAAGAAGTTACCTCCTCTTTCGAATTCCATGCCGAAATTCAAGTCACTCTGGAGTTAATGATAACTTTTAAAAAAATTACGCAGCTCTGAGCGTTAAAGCACTTTATGTTATATAATACTTAATCAACCGCGGGTGAGTATCTTTATGCTTCGTAGCATAGGGGAGTCTAATTCCAAATCCTCCCCGCATAGCCCCATTTCATATTTATTCGCGAGGCACTTCATTAACCGCGTAGCTTATCCCAATTTCTCGCTCGTAAATCTGTCGAACGGCAGTTCTGAGCACGATTTCACCATTACTCTTTTGAGGCTCTCCCAGCTTCAGTTATAAATCAACTGCAATCACTGCGACCTCCCATGTTTGCAGTAGCGAAAGCAAACTGATGCTTAATTGGCATCTTTTGTGGTTTGTTCGATTTTTCTTTTTGCCCTTGGATGTGTGATTAATAGTGTATTTCTCCGAAGGTGTAGAAATTCAAGGCGATTCTATTGAAGAAATCATAGTCGACTCGTGTCACCATGTCGTGCATTCCTGCTTCTCAAAAGGTCATGTTGGGATGTGAGAACATTTTAAATTCTCTGAGATTCGTTTCCTTTGCCATACGACATTCGACGCTATCTGAGGTTACTTAATTTACGCGCGAACAGAGCGTACATTGATTAACAAACCACAGTGGATAGTGTAAATGAAGTTGTCTTAGGTGTTGTAGGCCGGGAGGAACTCTTTTAACGAGAGAATTATTACCTGAACGGAATTTAAATTGTCTCCCATACCTAAAAATCGCCTTTCGCAAACAATTAAACTCTTTCTCTTTGGACTTTCATTTGTTCCGCTAAGTCTGGTAGTTCTAGATTGCATTTTATCTGTCGTTTGTGCACAGTTTAACCCTTAAAACTAATGCCTTCAGTTTTTTACTTTAAGTTTTCGTACTATTTTCCGCCTAAAAACTCAATTGACCAAAGTTGATTGATATGTATACATTTGTCGCTTACATTTGACACATTTGTCGGTTATTCAGTATCGGATTCATTGCAGGTTGCGGTATGAAAGTTAAAATTTCGGTGCTCGTCTTATTCCCACCGACGTAATTTATTTCCCGCCATGGTAGAGATTTAATTCTCTCATGAACTAGCCATAGGTCGGAGTCAAATTTCGAAAGTTTATATACCAACGAGTTTCTTCCCGTCCGCTGAGATGGCACTTTTAAAGGGGACTTATCGTAAAAAAAAAGCCTCGCAAAGCGGTATTCCGTGACACATCTCTACGGGACACGCCTCCATTTTCTCCCGCAGATTGCATATTACGCCGATCCACCCCCGTCGAATTTGCCATTTACCTACGGCGGCAACGCCGCCACTAGATTTTATCAATGCCGCAGAATTGGTTTTGTGCAGCTTTCCTTCGCCGTTTCCTTCTACGAACTTCCCTCTCGCCCTCGCTGGCGTCTCCCCCAAGCCTTCGCTTCGTAATTACTCACTCGCGACCCGAGAAAATCGGCGAGTAACGCGGCCCGGCGTTCGGAATATCATCGCACCTGCTTTCGGCGGATGGATTGCGTCTGGCGTCGAGTCTGCGGCGCCACGGAAGATAATAAAAACAAGGAGCGCGCGCGATCATCGGAGGGAAATGGAACGACGGCGGCCGACTCGAATGCGTTCGATGATGATCCGGAGGTCGTTATTCACACCGTCCCACTTTGTGACAACCGCCAAATGCAATGAGGAGACTCGATTTTTCACTGTCCGGACGGTGTGTGTGACTCAGGTCCCTCCTCGCTTATGCGGCCCGCTTCGCGTGGGCCCGCTTTTTTATCCTCCACGCGGATGGTGCGTCACCACTCAGGGTCGCCGCTCGCGACGATCAATCAACTACGGCCGGACCGCCACCGTGTGCTGCTATTCATCCTTCGACGCGGAGGATCGGAAAGGGATGTTCATTTGTTTTTTTTTCTCGGGGAGACAATGGCCAGTCGGGGCGAGAGCGCGCGCGTGGGGGGCTTCCCGGCGTAAGGAGGGAAAGGAAATTGGGGGCGAAATAAGAAAACCCGCTGGACGATGGAATTCGCGTGGGCGTGGAGAACCTATTCGAGCGGAGCAGGTGGCGTGAGATCAATGATACTTCTCCCGATTCCACTGCGTCTTTCCTCCTAGTCCGCTCGCCGCACCCTTTTCATTCAAATTACGCGTTTGCAGTAAACTCTCGCTTAACCGTCCCTCGATCACCCGGGTACCGCTTTAACCGTCTAGTTCGGAGCCGGTTAAACCTTGTGCGTTTGGTAAAAATTGATATACGTATTGAAAAACGTATAGTGGGAGCGTATCGCCGAATTATACGACTTCATCAGGTGATAATGCCATACTACGGCGAACCACATGAAAATTTTTTGAAAAAGTGCTATTGCACCTGTTTTTTTTTTAGCATGGATACCGTGAAAATAATAATGTGTTGCATTCAATTGCGATTTTGTTTAATATACACGATGATGTTTTTACAAAATCGACACTTTTTAACGCTGAATCATTATTTTCCTCTTTTATGTAAGCCCTGAATGGATTTGATTGTTATAAAGCGTTGATCGTAGAATATAATTGGCGATTTTCAGGTGAATAATTACGGATTTTATGATAAAAATTATGTAAATTAAGCTTTATATTTGTTGTTAAAATATGAGTGGATTACTAGCGGATAATTAGATAACAATTGTTTCTTTATGAAACAATTGTTTCCGAATAATATAACCTACCTTTTTCGTGTCACTTACTCCAAGAGTGTCAACGTAATTTTTCCCTCTTGATTAGCCGAATTATCCGGCTGACCTTCCGTCCCATTTAGGCTGGTTAATTGAAGTTCTTCTACATTTGTATACTTTTGGAAGTTACTATTACCGCTTCTTCCACCTTTGGCTACAGATGGTTCTTCTTTTTTTTTCAAAGTATCCTTCGCCGAACAATAGTCCCACGGATCACTTCAGCAAGAAGGAGGTGAGAGGACAACTGAAATCAGACGTCAACTACACCATTAAGAGATGGGGTGGGGTCGGAAGGAAAACTATATTTTTTTTGGGGTAAGCTAAGGGACGGAGAGAAATCCTGCGTTGGCGTTAAAGTGGTTGAGAGGAAATGCGCCAAGTAATCCCCTACTTAAGCGACCTGTCTGACGGCTCCCAAGTAGAGATCGGAATGCCGTTGAGTCTGCCAATTGGATCCCACGCAGGATACGCTTCACTGCACATATTGTATGCGAATAATTCAAGGTGTTATCGGCTGTTATGGTATTTAAGAAAACACCGGATTTGTAGTTCCAGGAAGATCTGGCCGTTAATTTGGATACATGTCACAACATGAGTAGCTTCTTCCATAAAGAGTTTTTATGTAAATTATCTGTAACACATTTCTTATATTTATTACAATATTGTGATGTTATATCGAAAAAATCTGCGAGAAAGTTTTATTTAAATAATTGACCACCTGGATACTAAACTGCTTTTCATTCTTCTGCTCATTGCCATGCAAGTCGCAGAAAGGGCGTGTGGCATAGGGGGGACAAGTTGGTAGACAAGTAGTATCCGGATTACAATGTTACCAATGTAATTTAAAAGTTGGGCAACTTATTAAATCTAGTCAAAGACTTGAGTGATAAATATTTTCCTATTTTAGGGCACTCCACATTTATTCGGGGTTCTCTTAAAGGTTATCATGCATTCTGCTTGGCGTTTGGAGTCTGCTTTTATTTACTAAATCTGAACAAAATTGTTTTTGCGGTCTAAAAACCCGATTTATCCTTTGTGTATTTTTGATATGTAATCCCTTATATCCCAGGAGCACCATCGGTCATTTTTAAGATAGTTCAAAGCATGTGACATATCTCATATCTGCAATCAATTAGATTCCATTAAATTAGCCGCCCTCAGTGGCGGCGGGGTAACGTATGCCAACCCGGAGGTCGCGGGTTCGAATTCCGACTAGGTGGATTTTTCTATCTCCATCTAGGGCGTGGATGTGAGTTTCCTGATTGTTATTAAAAGAAAAACATATTATGGTTTCCACTATAAATTGGCCTCTTTGTGCTGTATGTGGGGGATTGGAAAATAAAAAATAAATAAAAAATTAAAATTTCTCCGTGAGTTCGATGAATGCAGCGTGGAGTAGACACGGTTATAGGTAGGGAAACTTGATCGTAAAATGAAGGAAGCGAGAAAGTTATAGTGTGGGCATCTTAGCCCAGTGGGTAGGGAGTTTGGCTTCTGAACGGAGAGTCAGATTAAAATTCCGGTGACGATTCTGAACACCTCCCGCTAAAAAAAATTGAGGCGAGTAGTTTTCTGTGTTCCTCATCTTCCGGAGAAATCACGTTCGATACAAGGAAAGAATCAGGCGCCCCCCCACCATGAATTTCACCAGCCATTGAGCTAGGTACCGATGGCGAACTAAGCTCCACCCTCACCCATCACGCCAAAATTGCGATTGATGGCCCTTTTTTTATTTTTGGAAGAAAGCGATTGGAGTTTTTGTAGAGGGTGGGGGATTGTTGGTTCTTCCTCGAGGATTTTCGTTATTTTCTTTTGAGGTTTGGCCGAGGGCCCAAGCTCGCAGCGCGTCTCTTCTGCGTCTTCTGGTAAACCCATCACGTGTTTAGGAGAGATGTTGGGGAGCGTAGTGAGGGAAGACTTTGAATGGGCGGGTGGAGAGCAGGGA
>WURS02040148.1:0-11294 GCA_011762765.2 Rhinocypha anisoptera
AGCCCTGTCGAAACCTGGGTCGTGTTTTTTAAATTAAATTTGTGTGGAATTACCAAGTGTTTCTCTTACTCCAATATGCTGATAAAATTTCACAAAGTTACGCCTGAGACAATAACTTTCATATTGCTCATTAATATATTTTTTCCCCTTTCTGAAATTATTGGCAAGCTATATACTGTGTACACAGGTTTTACGTATCATTTATATTTGTTTCTAACGAAAACTGTATGTGTGTGGCAATACATATTAATGACAATTGCCATTTATGCCGCTAGTGGTCACTCTAATCAATCTATGTTTATTGGAGTGACCACTTAAAAGACTTGTCATTCTCCAATGGTTTCAATCTTCTGAGCAATTAACATTCATTAAAATAATTTAACCTTCACTATTTTATACCATTTTACTTTATGTACCTATATTAATATTATATTCTTTGTTTTTTAAGAGTGTTGTTTATAACAATTGATGAGATTTAAATCTGCTTTCCTAGTACCTATACCATATTGTTATTATTTGACCAAAAACTAATAAACTAATGGGACTTAGCCTAAAACTAATGGAAATTTCTCAAAGAAACTTTGCTTTCACTATTTTCCAATATTTTGATATTTTTAAGTAGCACTCACTTAATAACTTAGTATTAAAATATAGTTTGGTACATTTCTAGTAGTTTCCCAAATTTATAAAGCTAAATGACTTAGAGGCTGCCCAGAGATAAGTTTTTGATTATCAGCCTTGTATGCTCATTAAAATCATGGGGTGTAACACATTACCTTCATTGTATTGAGATCTCAGTAATGAGATCATATGTTGGAATCTTATTCATATTCATATACTTTATTGATAGGAAAAACCCTTTAGACCCTACAAAAAAAGAAGATGAAACATGCACACAAATTCATAACATTGTAGTATGAAATCTACAATGTTATGAATTTGTGAAATCTACATTGTTATGAATAATAACATAGTTAATAAAATACAGACCTACATATGTATAAATTTTAAAACCTGTCTTTTTATTTTACTTTCGATTACTGAGAAGGAACAATTGAAGAAGTCGATATCCTCACATATAGCATTTCTATCCCTCTGTACTCTGTACATTGGTAAGTGATACATTTAGTTCCTCACGAGATGCAAAAGACTGAATAATTTATTTTGTCTAGTGTAAATATTAGGTATGTGGTAGTGTATTACTTCCAATAATTGCTTGCAGTCAACTTTATTTTTTAGTAAGCGAGCAAGAAAGAGCAGACCAGTCTGCTACCTGTGCAAGAAAAGTTGACATATTTAAGGTGGACATTATGTGGAGATATTCAAAATTGTATGATATACCAGAGTCAATAGGAAATTTAAATGAAAACACCAGCAATAATTTATGCTAGGTTCTTTCAATCATTAGTTCATGTACTTTATAATAGGGTGACCACACAATTGCACCATACTCTAAGATAGGATGGACAAGTGAAACATATAGTTGTTTTGATATACTGCATATTATGAAAGTCTTTGGAGAACCTTTACACACAACTTAAAGTTCTATAAGCCCTAAGTGTTATATTTGTAATATGCCTATGAAATTCAAGATTAGTTTCAAGTAAAATTCGTAAATCCACAATATTTTTGACTCTGCAAAGTGAATTATTACAAAGGGAGTAATCATAAAATGTAGGCAACTTATTCCTATAGAAAAAAATTACACAACACTTATTAACATTTAGAACCATGAGATTTTTGTCACACTATTGGCAAATCTTATCTAAGCAATCTTGCATCATAATATAACCATTTGAGGTTCTTATGATTTCAAAAATTTTGATGTCATTTGCATACATCAGATGATTCACAGATTTTAAATGGACACTAATGTCATTGATAAATATATTGAACAATAAGGGTCCCAGGTGGGGACCTTGAGGTACCCCTGATGGAGCATCAAATGAGGCTGAAGTTACACCATTGAGTTTGACTGATAACTTTCTGTTGATAAGATAGCTCAAAAGTCACTCCAAGAGGGAGCCACAAATACCATAAGCCTTGAGTTTCAAGTACAGGATTTTATGGTTAACTTTGTCAAAAGCCTTCCGAAAGTCTGTATACACAGAGTCTACTTGGAATGAGTTTTCAAGGACTTCTGCGATGAAATACTGATAAGTCAATAAGTTAGTAGTTGTTGAACGACCAGGGATGAATCCATGTTGACTGTCACTGATAACTCTATTTATAAAAGACCTAATTTTTTCTACTACAAGACTTTCAAAGACTTTTACCAATACTGATTGAATTACTATAGGACAATAATTACATATATCATTTTTGTCACCAGCTTTGTGAATAGGAAATATATGACCTAACTTGAAACAGTCAGGATAAATACCCTCACTCAGGGATTTATTGAAAATTATATACATGAGGTAAGTAACTGCATCCCGACAGTTTTTCAGAAATAGAGCCGGAATATCATTGGGGCTTGATCCTTTTGTAGTATCCAGAGTGGCCAGTTTTTCTGGATTTCTCCAGTTGAAAGGTTTATAGTGAATAGGTCTATTATATCACTTAAGTTGAAGTCTACCAATGGATTAGATCGAGTATTTACATAAGTTTGTGAAAAAAGGAAGCAAAAAGGTTTGCAATATCACTGTGGCACCTGCACGAATTCAATTGCCCGGTAGTTCACGGGGTCGCCGACAGAGCACGACACTGGAGAGCAAAGAGAGAGAGAGAGAGTTTGTGAGAGTCTCTCACCAGCCGTTAAGCCTGATGGATGTATGACGGATCACCATTACGCAGGTGGATACACCCATTACGCCATAGTGGATACCGACGCCACCACCATTGCTAGTCTTCTGCTGTGATTTATCTTTGTGTTGTTAGCAATAAAATGTTGTGTTAACTTATTGGAGTTTCACTGAAAGTACCTGGAACACGCCTTAACTTGTAACACCAAAATCTCTATAATTGTCTGCAAGAGAATCATTGTAAAACACCCTATTAGGTAGTTAATCTGATTTATTAACATGTGCCCAGGGTTTCTTCATGTTGTGAGGAATTGTTTCTTGAACCTATATTAAATAGTCAGAATAGCATGAAGAAGTAATTGTTTGCATTCACTTCTCACTTTGAAAAAATTCTTATAATCCTCAGTAGTTCCAGTGGATTTATAAATTTTATGAAGTATCTTATTCTTCAGTAAGCAATCTATTAATTTTGGTGAGAACCATTTAGGGAAGTTGTTACTTCTAACTTTTATAACAGGAGTGTACATATCAATAACTTCATATAAATTTAATTAAAATGTCTGGACTGCATTGTTAGTATCCAAAAAGTATAAGATTCCAGCCCAATTGATTTTGTTTAGATACTTAATAACCCCATCATAATCGCAATGTTTATCATCATACAATAGCAGTGAATAGTCAATTGACTCAATTACTTTAGTAAGATGCACATCACAACTGATTGCAGGGTGATGAGAATCACATTGTAGTAATGGGTAAACTTACGGAGAAACAGATATCACACATTTTTGGTAAATATTAGGTCCAATATTTTGCTTTGGGCATTATAAATATTGTTCACCTGTCGGAAATGCAGGTAGGATAGTGATTCAATCAAAGATTTGGCAACGGATGGAATATTTGTACATATGAAATCAACCCTGGAATCCAAAAAGTTCCAGTCTAGGTATTTGAGGTAGGTTAAAGTCTCCTGTGAGTATTACATCAGTATAGTTACTAGCTCCCAAAATGCTTTCTTTGAGTACAAAATACTCCTTATACATGATATCCAACAAATTTGGAGAGAAGTAGATAGTGCCAATTAATAATTTAGATTGTGAAGTACCAACAGAAACAAATAATGATTCAAGATCACAATCGTATCTAACAACATTGCTCATGAATCTGGATCTCACTGCTATCAATACCCCCACCACTCTTTTTGAAGCTGTTATTGGCATTACTATCATTTCTATATATATTAAAATCATGAAAACAAAGTTCTGCATTTGTTATACTATCATTGAGCCAAGTTTCAGTTAACAATACAACATCACATTCACAGTTTAGCACAGATATGTTGAGATCAGTTAATTTAGAATCTTACTGAAGTCATGTTTTGTAATGCATGAAAACCAATTTCAATATGATTTATTAATTTATGTAACATAAAGGATATAGAATTTCACAACAATTTTTGATTATCACAAAGTATGTAGTTTGTGATCAAGTATGTTAATTGTTATCTACTTTCATAATGTTTATCCTTATCATATACCAACCTGGGTTATATCTGTCATATATCTACCTGAATCCAGGGTTAATTGACGAACAACAACATTGAAAAAGGACAACAAACTTTTAAGGTAAAATATTAATTCTGACCACATTTTTTAAGAAAAAGCATTAAATTACTTAAAAATGATTTTTCCAAATCTCTCATTATTTTTCACGGCTACACAATTTTAGAAATAAAATTTGTTTTGCTGTCTCCTCTGTAATGCAATTATATTGAATTTAAAAAAAAATAAGAGTCTTCTAAATTAAATACCTAATGTTTCTGTCATGACTTCTTCTTTGGGAGCAGAAATGACTTCTGTTTGTATAATTGATGGTTATCCATTGTTGGGTATAAGTAGCAGCGGTCAGGTGGACCCCTACTTCTCCCCCATTATTTCCTTCCCTGTTTAGCCTTCCCCTCTTCCCATGGGAAGGATTTCCCCCTCCCCTCTCTTTCCAAGAGTTGAGGTCGAGGAGACCGGTGCCGGGGATATAAAGCGAGATAGCACGCCGGGCCAAGGCGCTGCTACGTATACCCAAGATCCATGACTGATTTCCATCCAATGACAAGTTACCATTTAACCCATTCATTTTAGGCATTTATGAGTAAAATTTATAGCTGGAAATTAAACCAAAACATGAGATATAGATGATGTTTCACTTGCCCCATTAATGAAAAGATCCATGATTCTCAAATGTTCTTCATCTTGCCATATTCCCCTCATTTCAGAGGCAGGCACCATCTATAATCATTCTCTCACTCTTTCCATCCTCCTCGATTCTTCTTCTACCCACTCCCTCCCCCACCAAGACACACACTCTTCTGTCATACCCATGTTCTCCTTCCCTCTCTCTCTCTACTTGTGTGCTCCCTCCCCCCTCTCAAGGGGTTGCTCCTCTTCCAGTTTCACTTCATGTCCATGTCATCTTAGCTTTCCCCTTTCTTACACTATTCCCCCTTTACACCACCACTGCCCTTCGTCTCACCTCATAATTTCTCACTTGGTCACACCTCCTTGATAAGTCCATGACCCTTCTCATGAGGATTATCATTTCAGTCTGTACAAATTTCTTAATTTCCTTTTTCCTTAACACCCCATAAATCACTGTTGGTCTTTCTGTCTTCTTGATTTTTTGTCATTTTTAAATTATGAACTTCACACTTCATTTCTTCCATACCATTTCTATCTTTTATTCTATCCCACCTCCTCCTAACTCTTGGTTCTTGGTTACAAAGTGTGCCATGTACATTTACTTTTTAATGTATTAATTATAGCCATATTTTTCAATTTGAGAGTCAATTTCATAGAGTAAGTCCAAGCTTATATCAAAAGCATGTAAAATTTACCCATTATGTTGGGGAGCTAGTTTATTTTCCTGTGATACCTTTGGTTATTCAGGAGTACTGAAATCCATTATCACTGCTGGTTGCATCATACGATAGATTTCAAACAGAACCCTATTTTTAGTAGATACTGTGCTCTTCCTACTGGGTTATGACTACACAAACCTCAATATGAAAAGTCCTTGTCTAGCGCAGCAAAGGATGAAGCCTATTGAAACTCAAATTTTGCACAGTATATTATAAAATATACACTATTCATTAATAAAGTCTTGTTTTTCTTAGGGAGGGCAGAGTATGATGGATAAGTCTTCACCAAAAATTTGTTCTATGTGGAAAAGGATTAGCCAAATTGATCATATACTCTAATCTCAATGCTCCAGGCTCACATAACTTATTAACTCAATAACAGGTGAGTTAAATTTGTGGAACTTCAACATTTTGAAAAATAAAAATACTCAGTTTAATTCCACGGGATTAGAATTTCAAGCTAAATATCCTACAATTTATTGAAATGAACTGTAGTGACTGAAGAGTAAAAACATTCTTTATAGAGCAGGTGGTACATAACTATATGATGCAGAGAGACTAAGCAAGAATAACAGAATAAGGTAAGGATACACGCCATCACTAAACATCTCCACTAGGTACTCTGAGGAAGGAATAAATAAGATAATAGTTGGTGTTGGGATAGAGGGGGAGTAGTGATTAGTATGCTGCAATTTACATTTGGCACTTTCTTACTTGCAGAAAAGAAAGATCTAATAAGGGTATTAACCTGCACAAAAAAGATTTAAATTATGCATAACAAAGTCAAGTATATAGAGAGGATGAATTCAAGCAGAACAAAAATGGGCTTTCTGGTTAATGTAGTTTGTCGTTCATCCGTACTTATTGATTTAGATTTCAAATATGTTATTCCTGTTGTAAAAAATGCTGGGAGTTGAATTTATAATGTCTGTAAAACATTTGGCTATGGGAACATATAATGATGTAGACTACTTGTGCCAGAAGTTTTGAATTCCATCAAGTCTGATGATTTTCAATTATATGTATTTGTTGTTGTTTAAGTTCTTCAGTTGAGATTGCAGAGAACTGCATATCTGCTAAGTTGCAGTATCAATCTTCTTCTTTTCTGATCCAGCTCACACTATTACTACTATTATTGTAATTGTTTATTATTATTGTGGCCTTATTGGTGCAGTTTATTACAGACTCACTAATTGCCGATGAATTATCAGTTTAATTATTTGCTTTAGACTTCTTTAATGATTAAGGACCATTATTATAACTCAGTATAAAATTACTGACTGCAAAAATATTTTTTTTGCTCTGCCTCTATTACAATTGCTTTCTGACCACTTCTTTTAAATCGATATGAGTTGTTATGTTGTTTTGGTAGAATTGGTATACTTAATGAGCCCTGAGAAATTCGTACCCATAGGTAGCCTTTTACTACTTGTTATAACATATGCTAGAATGTAACTACTGCCAACAATGTTCTACTCTTCCCTTTGACAATATATATTGTTCTAAACTTCCTTTTTATATTTAGCTTAATAGAATAGAAAGAGCTTCAAGTTCTGTGCACTTTCTGTCTCCCATCATGGCATCTGAAATAACTTTAAATAATAACTCTTACTGCTACCTCTGCCATACTTCCTCTTTTTTTTTTATCTGTCTATTGCCTGATTTTTCATTTCTCTTTTGGTACTTCATTCAATGATGATGTTGAAGGGTAATTTACTGGTGGAGGTAGATTTTTGGACTCCAGATTAAAATTACCTGTTGACATCTTAATGTAAATTTGATACATTTGAGATGTAAACTCTGTTTTGTAAGGAAAAACCCTTCTGTTTCCAATAAATACTACTTTCCATAATTAAATGACTTGTGGCAGAGTGAATATCCATCTAAATGATCAAAACTTAACCTATTCTATTCGAGGTCCTGACCATTCTGCTTCCTAAATTTATAATTAACTACCAAATCAATGAAATCAATTATATCTTCCAGTACTTTTTTAATGAAAGTATGTTAATGATTATGGAGCGAGATATATTGTACAGTGTAGGTGAGTTCTTTGATGACAAACTTTGAACATGAACCCTCAGCTATCAGCATCTATAATACTGTTTATTATCTCTTTGTGTTTTTTAATATTTAGTACATACTGATAACTGTGGATTATTTTCTTATTGCCTGTAGTATTTTACTTTTATGACTATGTAATAACTGATTACTTATGAGTTTTAATCCTTTTGACCATCCTGAACAAAATATATTATTACTTCTTCTACTGTGTACATTTCTGACCACCTATCATTCTATTCAAAATATCTCTTCTCTCCATCCCTTATTCCATGCACATTCTATGTATGTATCACTCAAATATTCTCTTTCCGTTCTCACTTCCATCTTCTTCATCATCCCTTCTGGCCCTGAGGGCTTCCTAATTCACTTCTTATTTATCATCATGTTGTTGATTTTGCAATTTCTTTAATTTTTTCCATGTATTTTATATTACACTTCCGAAAATGAACTCCATGCTATTCTGAAATTAAACACTTCCTTTATTCTGGAAAGTTTGTGCACACCATATCATCCATGAGGCCTGCATGTCATACTGTGCCGTGTGTACCTCTTTGCGGCACAGTTTAAGTCCCACGGGATATCATAGTGCACTGTGGGAGGCACTGGAGTAGGAGAGTTTCGCGGTTCAATGCCGGAATGAACTTTCTTCGCCGGAACACCGACAGGAGCTCAGGGTAGATGTGGGTCGGACCCCCGGCCACGTAAAAGTGTTTGTGCGAAAGAGACTTGTCATGTACATGTATTTCTGTTTGCGGAGGTGATTCCATTACTGTATGGATGAATTTGTTAATTTCTGTCTCTGTATTAATGAAAGTCTTGTGGGTGAATAGAAGTACTTTTCTTATTTAAAAAGGGGTTGCACTTATTTTTGAGGCGTATGTAATTTTGATCCACTGTGTTTTTCAATACAACTTAAGTTACTTTCCCACAAGGAGACACCACTTAACATGCCAAGCCACACAGTATTCCAAAACAAGTGCAATGTTAATATAGTATGTTCCATATAACACACATCACATTATTTTTAGGTCTCCCCACCATCTGTTTGTGCTACTCATCCTCTTGTCCTCATGTAGAATTCTATCAATGGTCACCTAGTATTTTTCTCTTTTGTTTCCTAATAAATCGTCTATATTCTTTTTCTGGAAACTGCTTTTGTGTCTAATCTTCTGCCAGCCAGTGTAGTCTGGTGAGTAGTTTGCTCAATGGATAGCCCAAATTCTATTTTTTGAGCTAGAGTCCCATCTTGAAAATGGGTGTTGTGTTCATGGGTTTTGATTTTATATATGTAATTGACAAGTTTCCAAAACAATGAAAAAAACACTACAAATGAAAATGCTACAACTGTAATCTTCTGTAACTCCTATTATGTTATCAGATTTTTGCTCTACCCAGTGAGAAGTTTTATGAGTTTTTCAAGTTTTTCTTAAGAGTTCTTTTTTTACCGGCCATGGTGGTGTCAGGGTAACGTCCTCGCCTACCTATCAAAAGGTTGTGGCTCTGAATTCCAGCTCAGTGGATTTGTCAATCTCCATCTCCAGGATGTGGATGTGTGTGTGTTTTGTCCACATTGTTATATTTTTTGAAGGGATTTGTCGTAAATGAAAAGTACAGTGGTGATCATTTCGGATTGTCGGTTTATTTAAGACCAATGTACACACAATACAAAAAGTACATGATAATATATAGAGGTGGGGACACCATGCAAGAGGAAATTCAAAAATAAACAAAGGAACATCATGTGGCACTGCTTAGTGTTTACCCTGAACTTTCAACACACCTCCTTAAACACTAAACATTCCCAACAGATTAATACACTTTTCATGTTTTGATTTGAGTACACCTTTATTCAGAATATCAGCAACCATATCATTGGTTGACTTTACTGTAAATCTATTATTTTGGAATTAACCAGTTCACAAATAAAGTGATAGTGAATATCAATGTGCTTCATCCTGCTAAGATACATGTCATGAATGGCTAAATTTCTGGCACTTTGATTGTCATTGAAAAGCGTGGGACATGTGTGACAGTCAAATACCTCAGACAGAACAGAATTTAAATGCAAACCTCTTTAGATGCTTCTGTGAGTCCTATATATTCTGACTCTGTACTTGATAAAGCCACACATCGTTGCTTCACACTGGACCATGACACAGCAGGACCTCCTAAGGTAAATGCACATCCAGCGTAGGAATGTCTGTCCTTTTCACATTCACCCCAGTCAGCATCAACATACCCAGTCAACACTTGCTTTGTTTGGCCTTACACTATGCGCAAATCTTTTGTACCCTTCAGGTATCTGAGCAGTCTTTTAAAAATTTGCCAATGTTCAAGTGAAAAACAAGTATTGAGGTGCCTTAACCTATTAACAGTGTGTGCAATATCTGGACGAGTAACAACAGACAAATACAATAGAGCACCAATTAATTGCTAATAAGGCACATTTGAGATTGACTCTCCCTCTGGTAATGGTTTAAGCTCAGGATTTGGCTCAATGGGAGTAGAAACTACATTACAATCAACCATACCATAGTGTTTAAGCAAATCATCAATGTACGTAGTTTGATCAAGCATTAAAATACTCTTTTGTCTATCATGACTGATGCACATACCTATGCAATAATCTGCTTCACCCAGATCTTGCATTTCATACTTTGCCTTCAAGGAATTTTTTAATTTAACTGTCTCAGTTACGTTTTTACTAAATATAAAAAAATCATCTATATATAAAGCTACAATTAAAACACAGTCAGTTGCTACCTTAAATAAATACATGGTTCAGATTTACTCTGCTTGAGGCCAAAATTAATAAGGAAATCATGAATAGTCTTATTCCAAGCTCTGAATGCCTGATGAAGCCCATATATGGCCTTCTATAAAAGCCAAACATCGTACTCACCACCCTCCTGGACAAAACCAACAGGTTGACTCATTTAAACAGTTTCCTACAATTTTCAATTCAAAATGGCTGTTTTCACATGTAAATGGAAAATGTCCCATCATTTGGAGCAGCTAGGGACATGATCATTCTAATGTTCTCTCGCCTAATTATTGGGGCATAAGTTTCTTCAAAGTATACCCCTGGCTGCTGAGAAAACCCTTTAGCTACTAGCCTAGCTTTACATATATCATATCGGATCACCATTTGATCCATGCTTGAGTTTAAACACCCACTTAAATTTCACTATAGGCTGATTCAATGGTTTATCAACCAAAACCCAGGCTTTGTTGTCTTTAAGAGATTTCAACTCCTCGTCCATTGCATCTCTCCATTTAACACTATCTGGTCTAGAAAGTGCATCTTCAATCGAACAAACATGCTGTAGACACAAACAAGCAGTAGATAGTTTAAAATTTGCAGGTTTTTAAATATGCGACTGCAATGCTCACAGGGTCCCGAACTGCTCCGAATCCTCATTGCCTTTTTCTCTAGTACATATTAGTATTTATACAGTTTCATGAGCATCCCCCCCTAGGGTCTGAGACCACAGGTAAATGTGCTCAGGAAGAAAGCAAAGTAAGCCACTCTCAGATAAGTCTTAATTCACACACTCCTTAACAAATACAAATAG
>WURS02040159.1:0-11294 GCA_011762765.2 Rhinocypha anisoptera
GTAAAAACACTTGTGATTCCACTCGATATTTTATTTTAACACGACCCGGGTTTCAATACATAGTATCGTCTTCAGGTCTGACAGGTCTTCAGGTCAGACCTGAAAATGATACTATGTATTGAAACCCGGTTCGTTTTAAAATAAAATATCGAGTGGAATCACAAGTGTTTTTACTTCCCCTACTTCATTTGATGCTGGATTTTGGGTTTCGGTAAATATACTAATTCCTAACAAGTGAGGTTATTTTGTAAGATGTGGAACGTAAGAATGGTCGGTACGAAAATAAATCATATATTATGTTCATGCTGGATTCGGAAAAATGAAATATTATTGAGTAACCATATATTGTCTTTTGGATATATCATTTAGGATCGATGAAGTGTCGATCCTAAATGATTCTAATCGATAGTCAGTGTAATCCCTCCTGAGGAATTACACTTACGTATCCCTCTCGATCTCTCACGTATTCCTCTTCTGCTGTTGGCGTTATGGTAATTATGGGCATTTAATGTAATATAATTGATCTTGAATAACGTCATTGTGCAAGTGAAATTGTCTGAGAAAGGCCATTAGGTATCCATAGCTAGGAAAACATGTCTGAGGCAGAGATTTCCTTTCTCTCTTATTAAGGGAAACAATTGTCGTCATGGTCGTCTGATGCAAGACGAATCAGCTGGTTCTCCAACAGGAAACTTTCGTGGTTGTAGGTAAATAAAAATTATAAATGCAAGCGATGTATCTCGCTCTGATCTTATCTGTCTTTATCGAAACATATGGGAGCTATCCACTCATTAATTTTCAAAGTCATAAATTAACAATTAATAATTGAAACTTTTATGATTGCCCTGATTAAAGTATCCTTCACATAGGCGAATATTAATCCATTGTAATTTCAAAATACTTTCATTTTTGTCTTAAATCTCCCCCCTCCTTAAATCTTAGACAATATTGGAAATGAATCATCACTTCTGTACATAATAGGGCATCAGAGTGTTGACGTACATTGAAGTCCCTGAAGCGAGCAGTAGATTCTTAATTCTGTTGTTGTTCCCTTGTCATAAAGCCTCAAACAGCTGTCGTTATCCGAATAATGTCAGTTTCCAAAATCCACTAAGCCTATGGCCTTTCTAGCAAATTGCATCTTCCTATTCTCTGAATCATTCTACGAGAAGCTTGTAAGTTGTTTATTGAGGTTAGTGAAGACACTGTGGGACCTGCTTTTCGTACCGTGCTGGATCTATTCATTTGCTTTCAATGGGATTCTAAGCCGCTACTTGCGAAATGGCGTTGTCGATTGGATACTTTTGAAATAGCGGCTCTGAGCCATGCGACACCGCTCTGTCTCTTCCCACTGTCTTCAATCACCAGTGTATCTCGACGATGAGGTCATCAAAATATCACCCATACCCTTTGCATTTACTTAGAGGAGGGATCAGTAGGTCGAGAATCGATTGACCCCTCCATCATTTTTTTTTAAGGTTCATGAAGTCTTATAGAGCCATCTAACGATTGCCACTGGGCATGTTCGATATTAATTAGAGCCAATGACCTTAGCCGGCGAGCACATTACATTATCGATTTCATCTCTTTCTTGCTTTTAGCTTACCTTTTGTAAAAAGACATAGGCTAGATAAAATCAATATTATAATTTAAGTTTTCACTTTATATTTTACCTTTCCAATGACATAAAGAATTAATATTACTCTATCGATACTTTGCGTACGGTATTTTTAAAAATTCAGTCGTATAGCTTCTTGGTATATATTCTTGCTAGCTTCTACCTAATTATTCCCTACGTCTGGTGAGGATAAACAACAGAATATTCGTATAAATACTTTCTTACAGTTATTATATTGTCTCGAACCATCTTCCTATACCAGTCCAATAGAGATATCATACGTATATACTATTTTTCTTTTAATTAAATAGGAATGTGATTAATTTCAAGCATAATTCAAATTCTAGGTATAATTTTCGCATCAAGATAATTTTGTATCGAAATAACCGTTATATAAATTTATGTATATATTTTCCATTTAAAAGTGAATTTTTAACTTATGTACTTGATTATCAATAGTTTATGGTCCATAATCATATACAATAAAGGCGGCATGTTGTCGGAAAGTACAATGTAGTCAAATTAGTTATAGTGTATACTTACGAAAATGTATTTGATACAGCAGTGGCGTGAGAGTTTTTACTCCATTCAATTGCTTTCCCTATTTATGAGACTAAGGTATAGCATCTGAAAAACGATGAAGATTAAAACATTTTTGGACGAATATTGTTGCTGAAAAATGAATTATACAAAAATTGCATATACCATTGATATTATTTTTTACTTTTAACTCAGATAAATCATTATATGCAATAACTGGGACCTCCAGTATGTAGACTATTCGGAAATCTTCTTATGCCCTTTATTCGAAACAGGTTACATCTAAACGTTACATTTAAAAAAATCAGCATTTTTTTATTCTTGTGTTATTTCTCGGGCAGGGGGGATTCAGTTTCCCAGATATTGAATGCACGAGTGTCAGCCACACACATGCTAACACAAACTTACTAGGGGACTCAGGAGATGTGGTAAATAGCAATGATTTAGTTTTAATCTTGAAGGTTCTGCTCTATTGGAAAGGTTATCCACCACTATGAAAATGTGCAAATAAACTTTGCGGAGCGTGTATATCCAAATTGATTTTAAAAGACATTTATTTTACGTGATATATTTTCCATCTGTTCAACAGTCTATCCGGAATTACCATCAATAGATAAAACTAAATAATATCAGGAGCGACTACATGGACCGGATAGATATCCGTAGTAAAAACAACTTTGTTATTTCCACAATTTTATTGGGAGGCACGGTGCATTTCACAACATTATGACAAGGCGAGTTATAATAGGTAACAATTGAAAAGTAGCGCAAATTTATTGCCCATTCTTCAGTGTACCTGCCCATAACTTATAGGCAGTAAATTTTCTGAAATCCAATAGATTATATGAAATGTAATTGCGTCTATCGGTGATAAATATTACTATTATAATTTATCACGTGGTATAAAATGACAATTTTCAACAGTATAATCTCAAACTGAGTGTTCTCTAATGTTCATTGAAAATTCCAGGTATGTTTTATGGACTTTTTGGATATGCGCAAACTTTCATTTCATGCGTCGCCGATCCGAAGTACCCAAGGGATGTACTCGTCGCAATCGTACGACAGTGGGTGACTGAGATCGGTGCATTATCATGTGCCGCTCCTAGGCGAACCTTGGAACTGGCAACTAGAAATAGGAGATAAACTCGAGAGAGAGGTTAGAGGTGATCGAGGTTGATCCGGCGTCGTCGTGAAAACTCCGAGGCCGGTCGAGAGGGGTCGTTTGGAAAACCTGATCCGTCCTGTTCGTGTGCTCGAGGACAAGCCCGCAAGAGATTTACGCTGTTAATTAACATACGAGGGAATTTGAAGGGGGCAGCGTTTTTTTTTTCGGCATCTACTCCTCCCTCTTCCTTTTCCGTCAAACTTCATTTATGCCCGCGGAATCGGTGCACTTTGTGATCACGAAGTGGTCGTTAACCGAGGAATTTGTAATGGATGGAACTTGGTGAGGGAAAGCGGCGAAATGCAAGGGGGTATTCTTTTCCAATACCCGTTCCACTTCCACCGAAAGAAGAAAGAAAGCTCCTTCCTTTTCGCGCCGCTTGCTGGGTGCACCGACGCCGTTTGCAGAACGACGACACTATCCTCTGCGGCTTCCCGACGACGAGTGTGCACTTGCCTCGCGAGGCTTTCAAATATCCCATGGAGCTCGGATGACGTGCGCTAACGGCATCGCCATTTTGCATACGAGTGGCTCCAATGAGGGTTTCCTTTGTGTAGCCTTTCGTAAAATGCAGAGCTCCTTCATTTCATCTTTTAATGGAATCCGGCGACATGGCGTACTTGGCTGTTACACGAGCTACACGCTCGCGCGAGGGAATGTTCAACAGAGTCGGCTGGGTCGATCCTCGTGTCGGAAAAAGCGATTCCCGAGAAAGTCTCTTGGCATTTGTGTGTCCCTGGAATAAATCAACCATTAAACATTTTCAAAATTGAGTAATGGGAATGGTAATCCCGGAAGTTGAATTTTTTCGCCTGGAAAATTTGATCCAATGACCTATTTTATTTGAATTATGATCCAATCCTATTTTCAATTAGACAGTGCATTTTTTAAAGGGAAGCGCGAATGGACGCTTGACTCTACAGTCTTATTTTTTACTGAATGCATTCAGAAAGATATTTATTATCCACGTGATAAGAGAGGAAACTGATCTCCCTGTTATTGTTTCCTTTCAAGCCATCGGGAGTGATGAGCGATTCTCTGTCCAATTATGTTACCTAATTTGGGTGAATCTCTATTATCTCCTTTTATTTTTTCATGTATACGAGGGTAATGAAAAGAAAATCTTTTGTTTTAGAAAGAGTTGAAGAGGGCGTGCCTTTCTGTCGTGATGTGGATCTCTTCGCGTTGCCGGAATGCGAGTCGATCGTTTGGCGGAAAGTCGGTTCGAACCGTGGTCACGAGTGGTAACGCTGAGCCGACATCCACTAGATTTACATGCAAAGGGAATCGAATTAAGGCCCTTGTACGTGAACCCGTTCTCTTTTTCGATGTTCTACGGAATCTATTTCATTTCCAAATCACAGATAAATACGGGGTACGTTGAGCACGATTGTAGAAAATTAATTACCCTATTTGAATTTGAGGAATTCAGGAATCACGCACGGGAATTTGTGTAGTGCACCAGAAAATTTGACATATTCTATCATTACTACGCATGATCCTTTGCTCTCGTCTTTGGTGGTTATTTATCTTATCTAACATGGTCTTCAAGCTAGGGACTGGGAACATTCAGTAAGGATCACAGTTTCTGACAAGTAGCGGTATGGTTAGTTTATCACCTTCTCCAACTCACCTTTATGTCCATAAGTTGTAACTAAAAATTGAAAAAATGAGTAGTGATTGCCCAATTTTGTCAGAGTTATTCACCAAATCCCTCCTCGGTGCTTGACTGACAGATATTAATGATTCAGACCTCAACATTTTTGCTTGCGCATAATGCATTTAAATGTGAGATGAAGATTACGTTATTAGACTATTGGATTTAATGTGGATAATCATTTTTGTTTCGTATTCAAATTAGAAATTCCGGCGGAATAAAAATCATTTCGATATATCTGCATAATTGTACCGGCTAAAATGGCAGTAGTGGTTGATTACCGTCATTGTAGATATTAATATTATTAATATGCTCTCCACCTTTTCAAAATCCAGTTAATACTGTTAGTGTTATATAATAAGTAAGTATTATAATGTTTTAATACTTACATTATTTCTCGGTTTTGACAATCAAACCCTTACGCCTTTGTCAACGGTAAAAAGAAAAAACTTTTTATGGTATAAATGTTTGACTTTTTTTGATCCTGCGAATTTGATTATCTGTTCTCATTTCTATACGCAAATAAAATTTCGTTCAGAACTTAAAAAACTTTTCTTAAAAACGAAAACTTAAAAACTTTTTGAATTTGTATATCTTAACCGATATTCCAGCATTCCGTTCCTGAAGTTAAGTCCTATTTTTATTAAATATTTTATTAATAATATTATTTTATATTATTTATTATTTAAATAATTTCCAACACAACCTTAAATAATAAGAATTTGATGAATGACCTTAAATTTAGCAATTACCTATTTCTCTTATTTTACTCGTTTCTATTATGGGGCTGTCAAAATTTCTTTTTTGTACACTTTAATTAAATGATGATTAAATTTTGAACCTCCCAAAGGATGTAAAACGAATAATTATCATAAGCAGAAACATTAAAATAACTGTGCTAAAATCTTTCTGACAAATCGCATGTCAAGACTGAAAGAAGCAACGAGTTTTCCGGTGTTCAATGGCTAGTATAAAATGAGCGGTCATTAATTTCTGTTTCCACGGAATATTTTTTCGAGAAATCTTATTTGAAGGAAAGTACTCACTTTTGGGAGAAACCGGTATTCCCAAGTGGATGGCGAATAATGACCAACTCGTCCGTCCGCGTGTTTGGAGGTTCTGAGGGAGCAGATTCCAATAATTAGCGATGTGCGAGGAATACACTTGTGCTTGACGAGCGCAGACAAATATATTTCTTACGCCCTCGACTTGCGAAACTCTTCGCACTCAGAAGATCATTCGAAGGGGGTATCTCATGCATCATCTAAATTCTTAAATATTACCTAAGAGATGGCCTTGCCCATTTGAAGTAACGCATTTCACTACTTTTTCAAAGTAAAGCGATTTTGAATCAGTTGATGAAATAAACTGAGCACGGTTATGCATATATATCATCGGTTTTGTATATAAATCGGTTTTGTATATAAATCACAAATAGGGTTCACATAGAAAGAAGAAGTACACTTTTTAACATTATAAATATAAAAAATATTGGAGTAAATGAAAGTAAATAATTCCCATCAAGAATACCCAAATTATACATCTATCTTAGGAGTAATTTGTATTTGACACCAAAAGAAAAAGTATGGCTTTAATCCGCTCTTTAAAACTCAGTAGAAATTTAAATGAAACAACTCAGATAACACCGGAGGATCACACAATTTGTCGAAATCTGGATTATATCCATAATTTAATCTAGCTTTTATACTTTACCAAGGTTTTTTCTTTCATATAATTCAATGAAAGCGGTAAGAATAAACACACACTACCATAAATTATGTAATACATATCCTTAAAAGACCCTCTGCAGAACTTACGTAAAGCTTAAATTAAGAAAAAACTTCTTTTAGGGAAAGAATGAATGACTTTTTATTAAAATAAGTTATTCGGTGATGAAATTCCTAACCTCTTTTCCATATAAAAAATGGTTAGCAAATGATAGTGAATTTATAGCGTAATATAATGTGTTATGATGCCTAATAGTTTCCAGAGTTTATCCCATACAACTTTTTATTTTAAAAAATTTCCTGTTGGTAGTTTTCATAATGCACAGAGGAAAAGAAGGATCTTATCTATGGTCCAAACAATTTCTCATTGGCGTACAATTTTTCTATGGTGAACAATTCGAATTCAAGGTTCATTATGGTGATTTATATTTTGTATTTTATTTTTACATTTCCTTTCTACCTTGCCACCTGGCTTGTAGCTATCTGCATGGTATAACTGTAAATAATAAAAATAAATTTCTCTTCCTAATTTATCTTCACCGTAAAGTTGGACGTGATTTTTTAGTGTCGATGGTTTCACAATGAATAATAACCCATTTAGACATAATAGAAATCATTCAGTCTACGACATTTGCATGATCACAAAGACAAACACATGACGACATGATCGCAAAGAAAATAGGAGGCGGATGAAAGTGGAGAATGTTTGATAGGGAATTGCGGAACTGTCCTCATACTCAACGGCCTTATCTCTTGCAAAGGTATTTCTATTCTTTTCCGGGCAAAATCCCCTGTTCGGCCGAGGTCCGAATCAATGAGGCGAAGAAAATCCTTAAGAAACCACATATAAGTGCTCCGTTGAATCAAGGCTGCTACAAAAGAAAAAAAATAATGATTGTTAAAAAAGTAGACGAATAATGAGCGGTGAAGGGAAATTTAAATTGAAACCTTTGAAACCTTTTTCGTCCCTTGATATTTTTAATAGGCGCTGTTCACTAAGTCAGGTCCATGAATCTAGTGTCCGATTTCCGAACGGAAAAAACGGAGACATTCTTCATTGTCTGCGCTCCGCTCGAGCGATTAAGTCAGTGATCGAATTGAAATCGATTCCTGAATTAAATTTCACGCCGATGTTTTTATCTAGAGTCCCTAATTTTTTACAGCGTAGAGAAATGGTTTTTTTGTCCCCTATAAGTGTACCATTTGCGTTATTCCGCTCTGAAATAGAATGATTTGGCAAAATTTTTGTCTCTCCCAGGTACGGCACAAATGTAGATTTAAATCTAGTCCTTTATGTATGGAAAATTTTAAAAGTGATAATTACTTCTAAAATACATTACTTTTGTTTGAAATCACCAAGTTTTTTTGATTCATAAGTGATCCTAGGCTGAACAAAAATATGATCGTGCTTCAATTCATTCCATTTACAGTTTTTTTTATTACTTATTTGAAACCCCTGTCCATAAGATATACTATAATATTTTGAATAATAAAAGAAACTATAAAATCAATTAGTAATAAATTGGAAATTATCGGATTCAGGCGACCTTTCCAAGGGGATGATTACAGATCTCTGAATGAGAAAAAGGTAACAAATTGAGTTGACGCCTCTGAACACCGCCGGATTTACAGAAACAGTGATTTTTCTGGGTACCAGATCTTCCTGGGAAACCGCAGGAGGCACAGGGAAAGAAACCAGTCTCTTCATCCCGAGGTGCAATTTTTCACACTTCCTCGAGCTTATCACTATTATGGGTTAGTTCCATCCTCACCTATGATTTCATGGTTTGTTTTAAAAATGTACAAGATATCTGTAAATGCAAATCAGTGTAGATAATGTGTGAAAAATTTTAAAATAGGATTCTCAATACTCATATTTACTGTCTACTCAAGAACTTTAGCACTCTAGAAATGTCTGATTAACCGAAACCTCCATTAAATATTAAGTTTGTCCATTGCTTATTTTTTCTCTTTCTAATTTATCGATCCTATTTCTCCTCTTTTGATTTATCAATCGGAGTTACTTTCCGTCCTCCTGTTAATTTTTATTCCAATAAAAATTAGCAAGATTGCATAATTTTAAATGTTTTTAAAGGAACTGTGCCTTCATATAGACGAAAGTTTATTAGCCTTTCAAAATCGCTTTTAACATTATTACACATATAGAATAAATATATTAACACGCGTTAGACGATTGGATAATTGTTCGATTTCACCTACTTTGGTACAATGGAACTTTCAGATATTTCAATGGGACCAGTGTTCGTCATTTCGATCATCTTAGTCCTATATTTTCTGTTGAAAAGAAAAAAGTCGTCACGTTCTAAGAATTATGTTCAATAAAAACATTTGACCATCATTTTGAGGCGTGACATCTGTGTAAAAACTGGGTTTTAGGTCACATTCTTCCCTTAAATTATCCGTCGAGTGCCCTTATTTCACGCTTCCTATTTGTCCAATCCTTTTAATCGCCGTGCATTTCCTGGAAACAACCATAAACCCATTAGTTAAAGTTAGTAGAAATGAGCTCCCAGGAAGTGGAAATTGCATCTGAGTAATATTTGAACTGTTGCACACACCCGTTTATTATGTATCATCCGCACCGCGCTGTGGTGATAAATCTTGGGCATCCCCGGAATCTCTCAAAGACGGACGCACCCATGCGTACTTACTATTGCGTATGATTCCTTTGCCCCCCTCTTATTCTGAACCATTATTCAAGCCGACTAATCCCTTTCCTCCTCACATTCGCAGAAATTTCCAATGCATCAGGTTCCGACTTGTCGCAAGTTCAGAATGGTTGCCAGTTTGTTATTACAGTGTCAAAGCTGACAAATGTCTCATTTTTGATCTGAAACTTAGTTAATTTTTGAGCCAATATTGTGGATACTTCTTTCACCTTTGTTTTGACCCTTTATGAAATCTCGTCTTAAGGTTTGATAACCCAAAGAAATAACATGAAATAAGTGACGTTCAAGCCATCTTAAAAGTAGGGAAACCTAAGTGATTTTTATTAATATATTTAGATCATTATAAATTATATTATGCGGCCAGTGATTTGTCAAAATTGTAATAACTACATATATTTAACAGCTTGTAAGACGCGATTATTTTTCCAAATAAATATATGGAAAATCACTCTACCGCTTACGTACATGGTGAGAGAAGAGTTTTTATATTTACCGGATTACTTGGCCAAGACTAGGGTACGTCTTATAGGATGGAGAATACGGTATACGCAATGTGGCACCTTTATCAGTGTTAACTGTATCAGAGTTACACCTGTGTCAGTGTTCGTCGTCATAACGTTAAAAATGCATCTTGGCTGTTTATTAGCATGAGCGTCGGGTTAAAATTCGTTATGCAGGCAACGCGTCCTTATTGTCAAGTTGATCGAAAAGGAATTAGAACAGATTCAGAAAGAAATTAGAATTTACAGAACGTTGATGGGTAATACGTTATTCGTGTTTCACCAACCGGCGAAGGGAGGCCTGTGTGAGGCGAAGGGAGATCTGTGAGGGGTATGCATGATAGCACATGTTCCTCTGAGCTGGACTCGTCTTGTTTCTACTCTCGTCCAAACTGGCTCCTAACAAGGGGGCTATTCTCGAGGGTTACGCGAAAGGGGCTGGGTGGCATTGGCGTATGAGCGATAGGGGGAGTGGGGGAGGAAGATCGCGGACTCAACCCCACTGGGAGAAGAGGAAACACTGACGCCTCCTCGGGAAACCGAGAACTGGAAAGGCCGTCGTCCTTCAGGGAAAATTGAAAAAAAATATATATATATTCTCTAGAAAATAAAATTCCTCGGTCGTCCGTGGCTCGCCGAAAAATATCAAATGTGACGGACGGGTTATTATTTATCTGGCAACTCGGACGCTTCCTTTTAGCAAAACTAAAATATGCATAACCATATGCGAGACGGCGATTGCGAAACGTTTTCGGGGTAGACGGGAGGCACCAGATGGGAGTGGAGATTAAGTACAACACCTGTAGGTCGTCGCAGGATCTCGCGAGAAGATGGAAGAAGAATTTCGTCAAGAGGGAAAGTCCGATGACGGATTGAGCGTGGATGAATTGCATTCGCACCCACCCTGCTCAAAAATTTTCGGCGGAACATTTACTAGGGTTTTACGTTTTCCCCTGAGCGTCGGAAGAGATTCAATTGTGCGTTTGTCACTATTCCGACTGCTCCATGCGGCTTTTTGGAAATCTAGAAATTCTTTCCTGAGAGTCTTTCTAGTATTATCTTGTTTACGAAAAGGAAAGTATATTCAATTTGTTCTCAATATCCAAATACACTTGCCACCAAGTTGAGCTATACCAGAAAGATGGTTTAGTAACTATTATGGTTGCATTAGACAAAATACACCTGCCAATGGTTCGTGGAGCTTTCGTTCCTCGTCAACTTTCAACCAGCAGGTAGTGCTAGAAGCCGATAAATTACCTGGCTCATTAACAGTGAAATAGTTTGGTATGTTGGGAACATGAATAAAAAACCACAGTAATCAACCCGAAGGTTGGTATGTTAAGTGAGGGTAGAGCTCACCTAGTACTAAGCACACGGCGTGTGGAAATTCACAC